>JAOTRR010000059.1:22778110-22791614 GCA_028570945.1 Gogo arcuatus
GTGTTGTGAGAAGGAATGGCAACAGTATAAAGTGGTAAATGCTTTACTGTCCCAACGTTTTTGAAACGTGTCGCAAGAATCAAAATTGAAACGTGTATTTTTGAAAACATCAAATATTGTACTGTTGTATTACTTTGAGTGCAATACAGGTCAAAAATTATTTACAAGTCACTGTTTTCAGTTTTAATTTCAACATACCGTCCCAACTTTTTCTGATTTGGGGTTGTAGCACCCACTCCCAAACAACTGAATTATATACATTATCTGGCTTTCAAACCAATAACTTATGAACAAGTGCATGTTTATTTAACAAATCTTAAACATATGGAAAATATGGTTTAATATAAAAATGAGGAACATTAAAAAAAAAAAAAAAAGTTCTAACACCTCAAGAGCTTTTCATGATGGCTAAAAAGGCCAGTCAAGTGTTAAATTACCACGAATACTAAATTCCTTTATTGAACATCTCCTCCTGCTGTACTAGCCAAATGTTCCCAGTATTTTAGCCAGTTTACCGCCTCTACTTAAATCTTTGCTATCATGCATGCATGTCCAACACTTTCTACCCCCAACACCCCCCCAAACCAAAGGGGGAATAAATGACTGTTCTGCATTAAAGAATATTTTGTTGGTCAAATTAAATGTTGCAAAAAAAAAAAAAAAATCTGAATACCTTTTTCAGACAATTTTTTTTTTTTAAAGTTACCTTTACACCTGTAGTTTGAATTTTAGTATATTCACAATTATACAACATTCATAACCTGTGGGTCTTACCCTGTAATGGAGTGACAATTGCCTGTTGTTTCCTGGCTCTTGTTGAAACTGACTGTTTCCGCTGAAGGGGGGGAAGATCTGTTTTGAAGAGAGATATGCTGCTTGATGTGTCCTCCCTTTCATCTTTCAGTCCACTCTGGCCTCCTGTTAGTTTGTTCAAAATATCTGCCTTCTCCTCCAACTCCTTTTGTTTCTCCTTCAACCTCTAAAGAATAAAATTTCAGAAGGGGCACCTCTGAGTAATACAGATCCAGAGCCATCTCAAACTGACTACAATGCATCAAGGAATATTTAGTATTCAGCAACCTCTATTTCTTTGCGGGACTGGGCAACTGTTTTGAGCAACTTGAGTCTCTCTCTTACTGGGGTGCCCAACATCATTTTCTCCAGAGCCATAAGTCTATCCAAAACTGAGGAATCCACTGGGCTGAAAAACAAGGTTACAGAAGTGGACCTTCATAATAATAATAATAATAATAATAATAATAATAATAATAATAATAAAGTACATAATACACTGTAGCTCATCTGCTAATTTTATTTGTGGTTTTCAAAATAACATGGTGAAAATTTTACTTTGTGTATCAGTACTTTTCGAACATTTTCACAATACTGATAACTGAATTTTGGTCACTATAATCTTGATATTAAAATTTTCATGCCGTTTCATCTCTACTGTGGGACTTTTTTATTTATTAGTTTACCCATGTAATTTAGGGTGTATGTAAATATCATATGCATGAAACCAGGCTTGTTTTCACAAGGCAGAAACCAATTCAACTGTGCTCAAATTACAGCTCACCTTGATGCTACATGACCATTTTAAGATGCAAACAGGCAAGATGCATTTTGTCTGTTTGATTATGGCAAATATCACTATATTCCACTGGTGGGTCCAGACTTGCACTGTTCATGTAACTGTCTTTTCTTATTTGTTTCTCTGTAGTTACTGAATAACTTATAGTATTTCTTCTGTGCTATAAGCTAAATAAATAACTGAAAGACAACCGATATAATTGAAAACCAGGACAGCTGTGCTCTGCCATCCATGTGATTAAAACCAACTAAAATAAATAAATCCAAAATTGTTTCATACAAACTTTTAAATACAGAAATTATTCAAGACTGATATAGCCACAGACAAACATGTCTTCCCCAATAATGTGCCATAAGGTACAAAGAACCTCTGGTTTTTGCTATGGGGATACATTGTTTTAAGCACCAGCTACCAAATCTTGGCCTACCACACAAGGCCAGGACCTGTTAAAGTGCTACCTTTACAAATCATGATCAATGATTCATCCTACACCCCCCCCCAAAAAACTTTTTAAATAAATAAAAATCGAATCATTAGCCAGAGAAAGGACCACATTGGCCATATTTTGCACAACAGGACAGAATAGTCTTTTAAAACATACGATTATCATAATGCTAGCACATCTGTATGTTAAGTCTGGTTTATGCTTTATCAGACCTGTTTCTGAGAAGTGTCCAACACAAACTCAAATTATGGAATATTAAATGTCTCTCAGAACAGTAGAAAGATTTTTACCTGTCCAAGAAACAAGGGGGCAGGGTTTTTACACTTCCATTTAAATTTTATGATGAATCTCTAATGAAACCATATTCCCTGGGATCCTAAAAGGTTAATAAAAGTTGTACCCTGTTTTAACGTTGTTGTTGTTACAATACATAATACCTACATTTTATTGCCAATTGCCTGCACTGTGCTCTCAATGCTCGTGTTGGCCCTTAAACCCATACTGACCTAGACAACATACCTATGGGGATGTGTGAGTGGGGGTGATGGCCGCTCCACTTTCTTGCCTTCCTTCAGCCTCTTATTCTGGGGTTCTCCAGGTCCGCCCGCATCTTGCTCCTCTCTGGTCCGCTTTCCTGCAGCTGAAAAAAGATCCACGTAGCTATTGAATAAATGCTTTCAACCAGCTAAACAAACTGAACCCAAACGACTGAATGCTCACCATTCGTTGGGGCAATCACTGTCTCTCTGACAAACGGCCTGTTGATGACTTGCTTGGATTTCGCAGCAAAGTTGAGGGCAGAGAATGTATCAAAATAGTACTTGTATTCAGGGGCAATGTTTGTGATCATGACTGAATGAGCTGAACCACCTAGTGAATCTTGTAAAAGACGGGTGAGCTTGCTATCCCTGTAGGGCACACGCCCCCCCGTCCCTGTGTTCAGACAGTCTACCACCTTGCTAAGGGTGAAGAGAGACAAGTTTATAGCACCGCTTTCTTTCAGGCGGATGCCCTGGTTTCCTGTGCGTCGGTTGTCCTCAGAGCCAGCAAGGTCCACAAGATATAGCTTCCCTGTCTGCTGTCGGTGAGGAGGAACACGCTGACACTTCACCACCTGAGGTAATAAATATGGACACAAGTTCTGTGTGTCTTCGTACTAGTCACTGACCCAAAGGGTTAGCAAAAATAAATACCAGGATATATACACACAGACGTATATAGACATACATATATGTAATGCAAACACTAAATATTTCAGTTTTCCGATCACAGTATGCCACACTGGGTAGCAAGATAGAGTAAAGTAAGATGGGTACTAGCATATTTAGAACTAACTGCTTAACAGGTTAGACAGACATCTTGTGTTTTCACCTTAATTTTCCCCAGCAGGCACAAAAAGAGCCAGTGGGTTTTTTTTGTAGGGTGAACACTGATTTCAGCACCAGCTACCAAATCATGGCCTACCACACACAGACCACAACCTGTTAAGATGCTTGAAGTAAAAATGAATATGCAGCTTCAGGAGGCAGGACTGATGACGGTACCTTAATGAGGAGTATTGCATGACTGCGGCTGGAGCGCTGGTTTAGTTTGGTGGAGGCTGTGGTGCGGTTCAGACTGGCTGGCACGAAGCAGGCGTGAAAATCAGAGAAAGACGAGAGGGGGGTGTGAGTTAAGCCTGGAATGATGATGTTTTTATCCTTGTCTTCACGGATTGGCAGATCCTGAGAGCTAGGGGACAAAAGGTCCAAAACCTGCAATCACAGAACAGACTTCAGCAGTCCAAACCCCACACACAAAAAAACAAAAAACCCACACCAAACAAACATACTTTTCACAGAGTAACATGAGCACACGTGATGTTAAAAACAATAACACCCCGATATGACAGGATTATATATGTACACAATGTACTGGGAGCAGGGTAATCAGTTCTCTCATGTCAGCCAAGTTAAGTGCAACAGGAGAGTTAAACCCATAGACTGATAAAGGCTGACAGTTAAACAATTTTGTTAGGGTGTTTTTGCACTTGGTTTCTTTCCCCAGGACCAATGCACCAAGATTTCTGTACATTTATATCTCTAGCACACAGCAGGCCAGGGTTTGCTAAGGGCTTCAGACCATGTCTGATGACAATATCCTTCCCTAAATGAGCCTCGGTAAAAACTTTAGTACTCAGACCAAGTCCCCCACACAAAGATGACACCAGTCATTTTATATTGGCTCACACTTTCAAAGCTTGCAAATTAAAGTTAAGATAGGTGAAAGTGATGAAGGCAATGTAAAATTAACTGCTACCCAAGGCAAATGTCCTTCAAATTAAGTTTCTTTAAAACAAACAAAACACTCATATACTCCCATTCAAGCGAGAACTTGCAATTGGGCAAGTTCACCTATTCAATTTGTCCAATAGAGTAGATGTAGTCTAAATTAATAAATCAATCAATCCGATTCATTTCTTATTTGCTTATATTATGGGAAATTGGACTGACTTCAGTTTAACAGAAAGTGTTGCATGCTGGTACAAGTCAAAACTGGACAAGTGGGTGTGAGTAAACAAGTTTTTGTGGCAGGTGTGATCATAATTTATATGGAAGAGAAGTATTTCACATAGCTATAAATCAAACAAGAAAACTGTAATATGGCACTATTACCTTTTCATTGTAGATTTCTAGATACGACATGCCTACAGAGAACTCCCATTCATCCTGGTTTTTAACTTGAGTGCGCACCAGATGGAAAACCTCACGCACAGCTCTGGGAATCACACCCGGCTGCTCCTGACTGCCCAGCATCGTGTGGGTCTTTCCTGCGCAGAAAATGATTTAAAAACAAATACTTTACAGTACATAACTACAAAAATTTACAGTGAGAATCACCAAGCAAAACTGTATAAACAACTAACATAGGAATCAAAAGGAATCAACAAAAACTACAAACAAATCTGGGTAGATAAACATCAGAGAATGCAGACGTGTAGTGTCATTTATGTCAGAGAGAATAGAAATAGATCCTAGGGTTTTGACGCTGTAAATCTTTAGTGTCTGCATTAAAAATGACAAGGAACTAAATCCAATAAATTTCTTCAGACTACAAATCCACATATCCATGTCGGTTGCTGTAGTAACACTGACTACAATTGGCAGTTTGGAGCAGGCAAGAATTAGCTTATAAGAAATTAGATTACACTGTCTACACAGGCAAATGTCCAGGCACACTTCTGTAAGTATGCAGGTCTATGCTAAGGAGCTCACCTCTCCAAACCTGCTTCTGTTTTTTAGCCCATGTTGTTTTTCTTGATTTCTTAAATAAATAATTTCACATATTAAGTAACATATCCATACAAGCATGGCTTACATTCAAAAGTAAAAGTGAGAATTTGACAGTCAGACAGTATATTTTCTGCTCAAATCAGATTTCAAACATAAGACGTACTAAGTATTGAATTTAATATTTTACGTTAGGTGATGGATAAATTCAGGATAGTTTACAGTACAAGAATATTTTGAACAATATTTGAAGAGACTTCATTCACATTTACAGCACTTGACAAATGCCCTTATCCAGAGGGACTTACATCTATCTAACTTATACAACTGAACAGTTGAGGGTTAAGGACCTTGCTCAAGGGCCCAGCAGTGGCAGCTCAGTGGTGCTGGGGTTTCAACTCACAACCTTCCGACCAGTAGTCCAACATCTTCATCACTGAGCTACCACATCCCTTCAATTAAGACAAATCAATTAATTACAGTTAGTGAATCAGAGTCTACTCACTGATCACTGGCACTAAAGAACCAACAAATCTCAACTTGATTAGTATTATGATGCCATAATGAACACTGGAGTATTTGTAACATTGCGGCATACAATGGTTTTATCTCTACATATCAATTTCTATATTTTTATTTAACTAGTTCAGTGGTTGGGACGTTGGAGCAAAACAAAAAACAAAACAAAAAAAACCCCAAGTACACCAAGCTCTAAAGATGAAATGTGAAACTTTTCAGTAGCAAATCTGTGCATCGTACCGGCTCCAGTGGGTCCATAAGCGAAGACACTAGCATTTTGGCCATTAAGAATGTAGGGGATAATGGGCTTCACCGAAGACAAGAACACTTCCTGTTGAGTGGTCTGCTCTCCATGGAACACGTCAAACCTACACAGAGTACAAGAACTTAAAATGAGAACACCAAATGCTGGAATTGAGAAAGCTCAACATTAAAATTACTGGACATCAGCAAAGATAGAATATAAATGCTTTCTTCCCAACTGTCCCCAGCAAGCACAGTAAGAGCCAGTGGTTCAATTACAGGGAGAAACCTGATCGAAGCACCAGCTATAGAAGCACCAGCTACCAAATCAGGGCCTACCACACACAAACCGAGACCTGTTAAGGGTTTAGGGTCATTTAGCACAAAACTCTTTTAGCACAACTCTAAAGTCCTTCCACACAAGTTCTAAGAACATTTAATCTTTATTATAAATACGTACTTACGTTTAAAGATGTTTGCTGGATTTTTTTTAAGGAAGTTGCTGAGATTCTGTTTGTTTACATCTCACAACTGTTGGTTACTAAGGAGAACATGATTGTCATTTTCTCATAGAAATGTGTCTTTTTCGGTCAAAGACTGTGGCTTTATTAGTCAAATACATACAAAAACAGTTATATGATGTCAGATAGACTTAATTTTGAGTAAGTTTTTAGGATTAGATTATTTGGGGAAAAGTTACTGACAGTCAGTGGAGTTTGATATGATCAGAAGTGAGTGAAGTTATCTATGAAGGGGCCCACAATTCAAGGCTTCTTATGACTTAACTACAAATATCTAAACACACCAAAGAACCGGATTTTCAGTGCACGTTTCAGGAATAACTTGATCCATGACATGCAGTGCAGCAGAAAACGAAAGGTTAATATCTGACGGTAATTCTGGCTTCTCATCCCTAAAAACATGACCGGATACCCCTGTTAAGATGCTTCGAGTAATAACAACAACAACAACAACAACAACAAGAAGCAGCAAGGCACAGGAGAGTAAAAGGACAAATGTTTGTATCGAGAGTAAAAACGAATATAATGCACAACTAACTGATATTGTAGAGTCTCGGTAGCGTTCCTCCAGTTGACGATGTCCAGAGTTTGAGGTCCAAGTCCTCGGACACAGGGCCCTTCGCTTTTCTCGTCTTGCTTGTCCATGTAGGGCCGCAGCCGCACCGCTACTCGAACCCTAGCGGTCCGTTTAGGCCCAGCGGCATCATTCACGGCAACACGCTGTGCCATTTCTAACACACAAAGAGAAATATGGAGGCGATTTATACCACCTATGTTTGGAGCATAGTTAGTTAGCATTCCAAAAGAGCTATTTAGTTTACTACCACAATTCACCAACCAGCTAGGAAACTGCAACCATCTTCACTGTTCGTTGGCTAACTCGTTGTAAATGTCACATACATAGTTGTCTGGTTCCAGTGTATCATTATTGGTGTTAACTAACGCTTGGTATCCAAATATTGTCTCAATGACCAAAGTTGGACGAGTTTCAGGCCTCTATTCGTTATGTTAGCTACTAGAAATCATTGAACAAGCAAGATATACCAACTAATTTGAGATTTAACCCTATAATGTTACACCTAATGTGTCGTTAAGGCCATTAAGAAGCAGCTTTTACACTTCATATAGCACACAACATGCCCAGTGCTAAACCATTCAGAACTGTGAAAGAGAAAAATTAAACTTTTTTTTTTTTTTAGCTAAGCTAACTAGCTAGTTACTGTATTTTTCCCTTGGACGCTTCTAGGGACAATGCCGAGACTTCAGGAGATTTGAAAGAGACTTACCGCTTGTGCAGCACAACTGCGCTTCCCAAGTGTAAACGCTCTAAAGTCAAACCAATTAAACCTATTATTTTTTAAATTATTTACCAGATGAGAAAAGTGAGAACTTCTGCCGCGCGCCTGTCCACCAACAACAGCTAATTTCAAATGTTCAGTGCCCGCCCATTTACTGAGTACGGACCAATCAGCTACCCACGAACCCGCAGACTCATTTCCTTCAAAGGTACTGTGAAGTTAAAGGAGATCCATCTACAGAGCCGGAGCGCCAGCTGCAGTTTTAAATGAGCAATGACATTTTTACGTTTTCTTTCTCACTTCTTCTACAATATAATACGAATTGTGAACATAATAATAATAATAATAATAATAATAATTATTATTATTATTATTATTATTATTTCGCTACAGAGAGAAGAACAGAAACAGATACCTCAGGAGCTGTTGACTGAGTGGAATACTTATTTGATTGTTGACTGACTCGCTTTTTTCATGGATTATTTGTTCTATTTGTCAGTCTGGCCTCCTGTTCATACTTCATAGTCTTTCCTCGTAAATAAGAGCATCAAAGTTAGTACAATTTATTTTCAGCATTTACCATTTACAATGATAAAATAACAAGCTATAGCCGGCTAGTTGTGTAAAAGTGGATTTGGTTACTGGCCGGTAAAAATAGTTGGCAATAAGGATTTGTGCACATTGTTCTAAAAACCTAAGGTTTAAAACAACAAAACCATAATAGACATTATACATACATGAAGGGAGGGGGGAGGACTTGTGTAAAAAAAACCCTCTGGTAAAGTAGAAGTACTGATTCAACTTCTTTACTCCAGTAAAAGTACAAAAGTACAGACTCTGAATTGTACTCAAGGTAAAAAGTATTCCAGCTGTTTCTATGCAAAGCTAACTGAATGTCTCATAATATAATTGTAACGACAGCGGGCCAACAGCTGTCTTCTTGAAAATTCAAATCATAAAGTAATCCTCTGATTTCTCTCTCTTCAGGGCTTCTCGTTCCGAGTACAACACAGAGCAGGGGCTCGCAAAGGCAATGCAGATGGACTCTCCTGACGGCACACGCTCTGGGCCCAATTCATGCCGATGGGCAGCTCGAAGCCTGGGGGGGGCAATGTAACAATGGCGGGCCAACAGCCATCTTCTCCTCTGCAAGCGCTCCTCGCTGCACCGTGGTGCTGAAAGGACAGCGCTCCACTCACCGCGCCAAAAGTGAGCAGCGGCAGTTCAGCACCACCGGCCAAAGACAGCGCCATACACACACAAGAGAGGAGGAGCGGCCTAATGCAGCACGGCTGGCAGTGTCTAATTACAGCATGTGCATTCAACCTCCCGGAGCTTATAGCGGAGTATATAAGAGCTGCGCACGGCATAGTGAATGAGTACATCCTTCTGAATGTTTTCCCTAATTGTCTGTGTATTTCTTTCATGCCAGACACCAGCTTGGATGACACACTCACTTGCTGGGAGGAAGGAAAGGCTGCTTCCAGGCCATAGGGATTCCAAGCTCTGCACTCACTCCCCCAGGACCTTCCACCCTGCCTCACCTCACTGGAACTTTTAGTGCTTTACACTTCACACCTGTTGTCCATGTGTCTGTGTTTCCCACTGCCGCTAGGGCTTCTACACTGGTAGAGAATGCGGGTAGGCGACACAGACTCTGGCGCCCCAGCCATGGACCCCGTGGGGCGCCATCTCCTGGATGTCAGCATGCAGCAGGAATAGATGTTCCAGGAGTTGGCCCATGGCCTCCACACAGCCACTCAGGAGCTTCTGACCTTGAGGCAGATGTCACCCGCAGCCACAGTCCCCCTCCCTGACCCAGCCCGTGACACCCAGCACCTACTGATGAAACTCAACGTGGATGACTACGTCGAGGTGTTTCTAGGGACATTTGAGAGGGTGGCAGAAAGGGAAGGCTGGCCACCCCAGGAATGGAACCATATCCTCACCCCACTCCTCACTAGCAAGGCGCAGCGGGCCATGCCCTCCCCCTGGTCAAAGCGGAAGAGAATTCCTGGCCCGCTGCAGGCTCTCCCCCACATGAGCCGCCTCCAAGTTCCACCACTGGAGCTACCGGCTGGGCCAGGAGCCCCGGATGCAGATGGACTGCATTCTCCGGATCACTCGGAGGTGGCTCCAACCCAACCAGCTAACCCCTGCAGAGATTGTAGAGTGGTTTATCCTCTATCCTCCCGGGGGAAGAACAATGAGCTATGGGGATGAAAGTGGCCTGGACCCCCAGGGACATTGTCGCCATCCTAGAGTGCGCGCTAGCCACCATTGAGATGGGGGGAAGAAGAACCCCATTCCAGCAGGAGCCCCGCTACTCCAGCAGCAAGAACCCTGGGATGCCTCAGAGGGCACAGGAGGAACCCATGCTGCAGCCACCTCCTCAGGATGAGCCAATGCCCATGGAGCTGGAGCACCGCCCTACCACTAGGCCCTTCAAGCCCTGGTTGGTGAGGTGCGCCCGCTGGGCCCCACCATCACCCTCAGACTGAACGGCATTCCAGTGTCTGTGCTCCTGGACTCAGGGAGCGCCATCACCCTGCCTCATCCCTCGGCTCTACCCAGGATCTCTCCACCCTGTGGAAATCTGGCCATCACCTGTGTCCATGGGGACGTGAGAGAAGTCCCTGCTGCAGAGGTCCAGATAGGGGGCCGAAGAGGTGAGTGGCTGGTAATGGTTGGAGTAATTCCTGATCTCCCTGTGCCCCTCCTTGTAGCCAGAGACTGGCCGGGGTTTCCCACCTCCATGGCTGCCCCAGAATGGAGAAGGAGGAAGCGGAACCCCAGACAATCGCAGCAGCCCCAGCGTGCCCTGCCAGCTGCCCCTGGGACTGTGGTCTGGCCAAGCGAGAGACAGCAGCTGTGGATGCCGAAGCCAAAGGTGAGCCCTCTCTCTATCCTATCCCAACAGGCTCTAAGGGAAGGAAACTTTGGGAGGGAGCAAAAAGGAGGATGATCGGCTGAAGCACTGCTGGGGCCAGGTGCTACGGGTTGACGACGAGAGTCTACACCCCAACTAGGAGCTGCCCACAACCTACTTTCTGGTGAATAAGGGACTGCTATATTACCACTGCAAGCATCGGGGTGAGCCCTGTGACCTCATCGTCCCCAGAACTAAAATCGATGCCGTCATGCACCTGGCCCAAGCCCGCCTGCTAGGCGGCCACCTGGGACCCCAAAACACCCTGAAGAAGATCTGGGACTGGTTCCACTGGCCAGGAATGGTGGCCGAGGTGCACAACTTCTGCCGGTGGTGCCCTTAGTGCCAGTGGACCTCCTCGTACAAGCTAGCCCCAGCACCATTGATTCCACTTCCCATCATTGAGGTCCCCTTCAAGAAGGTGTGCATGGATCTTGTAGGGCTGCTGCCTAAGTCCACCTGTGGCCATGAGTACATCCTGGTGATCGTCGATTATGCCACACGTTATCCAAAGGCTGTCTCTCTTTGCAAGGCAACATCGAAGAACATTGCCAGAGAGCTGATGCTCCTGTTCAGCCGGGGTGGGATCCCTAAGGACCTGCTCACGGACCAAGGGACCTCCTTCATCTCCAGACTCATGTCAGACCTGTGCCGGCTGCTGCAGGTCAAACATCTCAAGACATTGGTCTACCACCCTCAGATTGACAGCCTCATAGAAAGGTTTAACCAAACCCTCAAACGTATGCTGAAGAGGGTGGTAGATGAAGATGGCTGGAACTGGGACCAACTCCTTCCCTACATCCTCTTTGCTGTGCGGGAGACTCCCCAGGCCTCCACAGAGTTCACACCCTTTGAGCTCCTCTTTGGCCGACAGCCCAGGGGCCTATTGGACACCATCAGGGAAGGTTGGGAGGAGCAGCCATCCCCATTCCCCTCACTCATTGACTATGTCCAAGAGATGCAAGAGCAGATTAAGCGGGTGGCCCCCATCATCCAGGAGCACATGCAGGCACCCCAAAGGGAGCAACAGCGGGTCTACAACTGGCCAGCCCAGCGTTGGGGGTTCCAGCCAGGCGACTGTGGGCTCCTGCTCCTCCCCAGTGTGAGCTGCAAATTCTTCGCTCGCTGGCAAGATGTCATCCAGGAGTGAGTAGGTCCCGTGAACTACTGCCTGCAGCAGCCAGGTAAGAGAGCCCTCACCCAACTATATCATATCAACCTGTTAAAACACTGGATTGAACCAGTACCGGTGCTCACAGCCTTCTCTGTCCCGTCCTCAGGTCCCACCATGCCAGAGCAGGTCCACAAAGGAGAGGATCTTACGCCGGCCCAACTGCAAGACCTACGAGAATTGGAGGATCAGTTCAGGGACATGTTCTCTGCAGAGCCTGGGTGGACACACCTCCTACTGCACGACATCAAGATCCCTCCGGGAGTAGTCATCTGGCAGCGGCCCTACCATGTTCCAGATGTCCACCGCCAAGCTATAGAGGCTGAAGTAGCCCGAATGCTTCAGGAGGGCATCATCAAAGAATCCAGCAGCCCCTGGTCTAGCTCCATTGTCGTCGTACCCAAGCCTGATGGCAGTCTCTGGCTCTGTAATGACTTCTGGAGGCTGAATGAGGTCTCGGAGTTCGATGGCTACTCTCTGCCATGAGTGGATGATCTCATAGAGCACCTAGGGAGGGCCTGATTCATCTCCACTCTGGACCTGACCACTCTGGACCTGATGAGGGTACTGGCAAGTACCCCCATGGCAGAGGTGGCGTTCCAAACCCTCAAAACGGCCCTCACAAGCTCCCCTGTCCTGAGGAACCCTGACTTCCAGCGCCCCTTCCTGGTACACATGGACACATTGGAGATGGGCCTAGGAGCCGTGCTGTCACAGGACTTTGGGGGAGAGGAGCACCCCATCATCTACATCAGCCAGAAGTTGACCTCTACTGAACAGAGGTATGTGGCGGTGGAGCGAGAAGCCCTCGCCATCAAATGTGCCATCAAGGAGCTCCGCTACTACCTAACAGGCAGACATTTCATGCTAGTTAACATCCACGTTGCACTCTAGTGGATGGCCAAAGAAAAAAATTCAAATCATAAAATAACCTGCTGATTTCTCTCTCATCAGGGCTTCTCATTCTGAGTACAACACCAAGCAGGGGCTTGCAATGGCAACGTAGATGGAGTCTCCCGACGGCACACGCTCTGGGCCCAATTTGCTCCAATGGGCAGCTCGGAGCTGAGGGTGGGGGCAATGTAACAATGGCGGGCCAACAGCCATCTTCTCCTCTGCAGGTGCTCCTTGCTGCGCTGTGGTGCTGAAAGGACAACACCTCACTCACCACGCCAAATGCAAGCAGTGGCAGTTCAGCACCACCAGCCGAAGATAGCGCCACACACACATGAGAGGAGGAGTGGTCTAATGCAGCACAGCTGGCAGGCGCTAATTACAGCACATGTATTCAACCTCCTGGAGCTTTCAGCAGAGTAAATAAGGGCTGCATGTGCCATAGTGAGTGAGTACATCCTTCTGAATGTTCTCCCTAATTCTCTGTGTTTCTTTCATGCCAGACACAAGCACGGACGATGCACTCACTTGCTGGGAGGAGAGAAAGGGTGCGTCTAGGCCATGGGGATCCCAAGCTCTGCACTCACTCCCCCGGGACCTTCCACCCTGCCTCACCTCACTGGA
>JAOTRR010000059.1:22814540-22828731 GCA_028570945.1 Gogo arcuatus
TACAAATCATTGTTTTCAGTTTTAATTTCAATTTCAACATACCATCCCAGCTTTTACTGATTTGGGGTTGTATTTGTGGTGCATTTTTCAAAGGCCATTTGGTTTCCTGCTCCTTTTTCCCCCACTTACAGCTGACAGTGTAATCCTCTGTTAAGTGGGAATTGGTAGCATTAGCCAGTAACACCCTTGCTCCTCAGGTTCTGCTTTTTGATACCATTACTCTGAACCTCCAGCTTGACTAAGAGACAAAAAAGCTACAAATAAAAAAAGCTTTCTATTTTCCAGAAAGATCAGCTCAACTTAATTTTACTTGGTGCTTTTTATCCAAAGCAATTCACAAACCTGAGGAGGAGAAGAAAAAAAAATCAAGCAAAATCAGAGCACCTGAAGGTAAAGAGCATTGCTCAAAGGCAGGTGAGCTGAAGCTTGAAAGATATCAATTAAGTTCTTCCACTGCGACATAGTGAATCTTGATGCGACATATGCCAGGCCTAATTGGGTTGCCTCCATCTTTAGTATGTGGTCAAAATGTAGCATATTATTGAAGCATACTAACAGTGCCTTCTACAAAAGCATAAAACCCGTAATCCCATTAGAAAATTTCTTTACTTAAAGGTTTCTCTTTAATATACACTATGCAGCCAAAGGTTTGTGGCCACCTGACCATCACACCCATATGTGGTTCTTCCCCAAACTCTTTCCACAAAGTTGTGAGTACACAATTGTATAGAATGTCTTTGCTTGCTTTAGCATTGCAATTTCCCTTCACTGGAACTAAGAAGCCCAAACGTGTTCCACTGTTACAATGCCCCTGTGCACAAAGCGAGCTCCATGAAGACGTGGTCTGTCATAACTGAAGTGGAAGAACTCAGTTTTTGCCTGCACAGAGTCTTGACCTCAACCCCACTGAACACCTTTGGGATGAACTGGAATACCGAGTGTGCACCAAGCCTCCTCAAGCCTGATATCAGTGCCTGACCTCACTAATGCTCTTGTGCCTGAATGGGCAAAAATTCCCACATCTAATGGAAAGCCTTCCCAAAAGAGTGGAGGCTATTATAACAGCAAATGATGACTAAATCTGGAATAGGATGTTCAACAAGCACACATGGGTGTGATGATCAGATGTCAACAAACGTTTGCCCATATAGTGTTATCAAGAGATATAGTAAATCTTTTCTCTTCCCTAAAATAGATAGAATGAGTCAAAACAAGAGTCGAAAGAGAGAAAAAGGCCACGTTTGCCACCAGCTGGATTTCAACACAATCTCAAAGCAAAATAAAGGGAAGACTGAAGCTGGGGAAGACGTCTCCCTTTTATTTCCATTTGATATTGCTGTCTAGAAGAAACTATACTGTTAATAAGGAGATCTGGTTTTAGATTTTTTCCCTACGGAATAAAAAGTGCATGATAAAAATGTATTAATTTCAGAGAAACCACACACCGTCTGTGGATATACGATAAAGCAAAGGTGTTCGTAGTCCTCCCGTCCTGCCATGTGCCATAGGCCAAGATTGACCCGTTTCCCATCCACCATTACATTGGCAGAATCTGGATAGGGACATGAGTCTAAAGGCATTTCCACTGAGCTGTGGAATGTGCTTGGAATTTTGCTATTGTGACAGTTGATTTTGTGTGGCATTCCAATATCTGACCCTTACTTCAAATCAGTGACCATGAGTGAATCGTGAAAGAATGAACAGCCTGTCACCATGGTCCAAAACACCATGAATCAAATTTCCGTTTGAATTTGGCCAATCTTAAGGAAAAACATAGTTCATCGGCTCCTTAGAGGGGCTATCTGATTCATTCAGGGCAATGCTAATCAGCATTCCTTCATGCTTGTCTAAGAAGTCGGATTCCTAAACGTTAAACTAAATAAATGTGTGTGCGCAAAACGGGTTTTGAGACCAACTGAGCAGTTTTTACTTCCTCCTCTGGGAGCATCCATTACATATAAAACCAAGCAGGCAAATGATACTAAGAGAAGAATTAACCCATCTGTTCTGTTCAATGCTTGGATGTCCCACTGACCAGGTCATCCCTTTTAATGTTATAGGGATTCTGCTGCAACATTTATTTTAAAATAACCTTGTTTTCATTCATTCTCATTCAATAAACACTTCTGGCCATGGTTGTGGTGAAGCCTGAGTCTATCCAGGGAACATTGGGCGTGAAGTTGGATTACACCCTGGAAGGATGTATGGAACCATACCACACACATACACAATCATAGTAAGGGGAAACCATAGGTATGCATCAAGTTTTTTGAGGTGGGAGGAAACCAGAAAACCCAAAGGAAGCCCACACAGACATGGTGAGACCAAGTGAAACTCACAAATACAGTAACCTGAGCTTAGTATCGAACAGGGGATTTTGGAGCTATTCTAAGATCAACATGACCTGAACAGAACTGGTGTAATTTAAAAAAATCCTCAAAAAATTAATTAGATAAATTTGAGCTATACATTTGTGTTGGTAAATTGGACAGTGGAGGGGGTGTGATTGAGTAGTCCAATATCTGTCAGCTATCAGTATTAGCAATTAGCAATGCTATCCAAGTGATGGTATACTACTTTCAGAAAATAAGACCTATCCTGAAGGCAAATTTTGTGTGGCATGTTTACTCTGTTAGTGGTTTTGGATATAACCTGCATGCCAAGTTTCCCAGTTGGCTGTAAAAGTTAAAGGAAGCGAGTTTGCCACCGTTTTTGAGCAGAGATACAAAACTGTACCCAAGACACCATTTTAATGTTCTGGTTTTCCAAGATGGATGCTGAATTTGGAAAAAATAATATGGAAAGTGTTAGCTCATAATGGGGCAAGAATATTGTTCAGGTTTTATTTAAAAGAGAATGTCCTCAGTAATAAATGTAGGTTCTATATATTTTGTACCGCATATGAAAACATTGACAAAAAGTGTCATTTTACCTTTGGTGTCAAGAACATTTACATTTGCAACTTATTTGTGCAAAGATTTTATTATATAAAACCAGTCCGTACAAATAAAATAAAATCAAGTATTAAAAAAAAAAAACAGAAAAGTGTGCTGGGATTTACTTCAATTTGCTATTCCTGAGATATCAGAAGTCTGGTGTAAACAACTATAAAATGACTTTTTAAAAATAGTTTGTTCATTTTGAATAAAAACATACATCGAGATAAGAATATGCAAAGTCAGTTCAATACAAATGTATATCTTGTGCCCAGAAAATTAAAATTACTCAAACCAATGTAATCTGAATTTTAAACTAGTTTTCCAGGTGATATTGTAACTCAATGAGGAATTGTGTTATTGCATTGTTAAGCCAAAGCGACTGGACTTCGGTTACAATCTTCAATCATTTAAAGACGGCTATTTTAACTGAAGAAACCCTTCAAATGAGTGTTCAAGACTATACCACGTCCAAGTCCATTCTGCTCAGTTTATTACTACTCTCCATTCAAAATGATCTCAATAACTGAAGATACGTGAAAGGAATTAAGTAGATTTAATTATGGATTGGGTGAGGGTCATTTCTTTGGGCTGTAGTGTCCAAGAGGGGAACCTTGAACATAAGTGAGGATGGCGTTCTGAAGAAAACTGGCTCTCTGCGCCTCGTCCTCGCGTATACGTTGGAGCTCCGCTTCCCGTATCCGCAGGCGCTCCTGCAGAGATGAGATCTCGCTTTCTTTGTCCAGAAGAGCCTCACGGTGACTGGTGCTAAGTGCTTTTCCAAACATAAAAAAAAATTAAAAACTTTCAGGCACATGGACATATGTACACACGAACAGTCCGATGATCCTAGGACATGGTTCATGCCTATGCAAATCAATTGGTGTAGCTGCCAGATTCCACTGCTAGCTTTGTGTCAGTTGATTGTTTAATTGGTTTATTCTTTTAAAATTTCATTTCGATTTATTTATTTGAACTTTTCACGCTTCTTCCAGTAGTTAAATTTTAAAAAGGAAAAATTCAAGTACTACTTGTGGACACCCTGCTAGGAGAACAACATTATTTCGAGTGTCACTGGCAAATGAAAACTTAACTGCATTTTAATGTATTTATTCAGGAAGTAATTGTCAAATTTTAGTTCTTTTTTTTGCACTCATTACAAAGTACACATTTTACACATCATCTCAACATCAAGATTTAAAAAAGTACAATAAATGAGGACAGCCAGCTGCCTACTTCCTGTATAATAGATATATAAACAGATTTGGAACATGAATGTGTAATATGGACAGATTTTGAAATCAATTGAACACAGTTTCCTGTCTAACCAAAGTTATTCCTCAGCCGTTCTATAGATTTACCAGTAACAATAGTCAAATTACATGTAGTACGTAGAAACATCAGATGTGCTCTTTATCTGTGGTAAAAGCCTTATGTGATGCGCTAAAGCAATAATCTTTTATCTGTGAGCCTTTACCTTTTATCTCTCTCTCCAAAGCAGTGATCTTCTCCTTTAAGCCAGTCTGCGCTGTCCTCTCAGCTTGCAAGTGGCCGATCTGCTCCTGCAGCTCCACCTTAACCCGTGTCACCTCAGCCACCTTCTCCTGCTCTTTCCCTGCAAGCTCCTGTGGGCGAGAACGGTATGACTTTAGAACAGAATCACAAGGAAGATAGTAATAACTATACAGCCTTATATACAGACAAAGCTGTGACATTAATGTAAGACATTCAGATTTTTGCCAATTATAATTAAAAAACACTGCCAGGTTTTGTCCTTTGTAGCCACTTTGCACTTTGGTTGAAGTATTCCTCTTATATACGTGGCAATAAGGGATAAGTGGCAACTGTAACTTCATTATGTCGAAGTAAGGCACTTTTGCCGTGCCTGTTCGTTGGGGTTCATCCACTCTTGTTGGAGAAAACTCATGTTTTGTGTCAAGTAAAAAAATGAAACAAAGTTTGTTTGGTTTTTTTTTTTAAAACATTTTGTCCTTTTCATGGTTAAAAAAAAAAAAAAAAAAAAAACTTTCAGAGTCTGTGCATGCTAATTCAGTTTGCATGGTTGTGAGAAAGCAAGGGTGTGACCTATAGTAAACTCGAACTCAATAAAAGTAGCAAACATGATGCTACCACCACCATGCTTCACTGTATGGAAAAAACAGCCATTAATGGGTTACAGTTTCAGGTGATAATGGCTTTACTGCCATTCTTAACTGTGAGGCCCACTTACAGTTCTTTCTCTAGTCTCTTTAAAGTAAATGTATGTCCTGAATACAAGCCTTTAGTGCTCGAAGAAAGACGGACCATCGTATGGATTTGGGCCCAACCTGACTGGTCAGGGTAATAAAATAGCTTGGTAGTTTGTAGTGGGGTCGATTACTGGAAAATGTGGACATATTAGACAGTGTGCTCCAAAACCAAAGCATCAAAACAACAATTAAGGAAATATCTTTTGGAAGAATGGAGTTGATGCCTATAGTACAGTTCCACAGACTTGCAGAATCCACACCAAGGTGCTTTGAAGCTGTCCTGATGGCCCAATACTTAACTAATACACATTATGTTGAGTTTGCCTTTAATCTGTCACTCGTCTATATGTGTGTATTGTTACTCTGCAGTTTTGCCAGCAGCACCACACCTGCTGCAGCTCGTCTATCCTGCGCCGCAGGGTGTCCATCTCTATGCTCTGCTGGCCTACTCGGCTGTGCAGCTCAGTGATGGTCTGCTTCTGCTGTGTGCAGTGGCTCTGAGCCTCGTCACGTGACTGACGTATGCTCCGTAGCTTCTCCTCCATGCTGTTTAAATGCTGCTGCTGCAGGGTTATACAGAGAAAAACATCTGATCATTGCAGAAGAATATTTATAAGATCCTTGTAATTATGACTACAGTATCAGATGTATACATGTAATAGATCCTGAGGTGATTTCTTACATCTGGCTTTAAAGAACCATTCAAATCATCCATGTGTGATAGCTGGTCTCTATGTTTCTAAGTGTACATCAGCAACAGAGATCCATACCTCTTCAAGGCGCACCTGTGCACGCACTTTCCCAAGCTCCTCTTCTGCCTGAGCCCTCTCGGTCACCATAGCAGCCTTCATGCGGCTCAGCTCCTGTGCGGGGAAAAAGGCTAGAATCAACTTTGCAGGTCAAAATCTTTGTTTGCTTTTCTTGTAAACTCTTTAGTCAAACATTTCAGTTCTGAATTACCAATGGACAAAATTCGGCCAACGTTGAATGAGTGCTCTTGAACCACGTTATTCTGACCTTTCATCACATAAACAATCAGAAATTCTCTGGTGAACCGAAACCACAAAAAGACATTGTGTTTGTTCTTTCTTTTAGAGGTGCAGTAGTCGATTTTTTTATTCCTTACTTGTACACATAACTTGGAAGATATGTAGAACATGATTTTTAAAAAACAATGGGTTAAGCTGTTGCCTCAGCAAAGGTTTAATAAGTCACTGAGAAAACCAGTTTGGAAAATTGACTTCTGGTCCAGAATGCTTGTTTGGGTTTGGATACGCCTCCTGTCAGTTACTTTATAGAAACTATATGGGCGAGGTAAGATCCTGGGAGAAGAGCTTAGTGAACGTGGGAAGGAATCATTCAAATATCAAATCCACCTAACCTTGGGGGAAAAAAGCCTAATCTTACCTAATGCACCTTTAATTCCAGTAGAATATGACCAAACCAAACTAAGGATTTATGGATTTGGCTAATAAGATGAGTTGATCGTACCTCCTCCAGCTGGATCCGCTGGCCCTCAAGTTTGTGAATACGGTCTTGTAGCGCTCTCTCACTCATCTCCAGGTGCTTATTGACATAATCGACCTACACAAGAAAACACAGTGTGATGTATACTGAGAACACCCTCATGTGTCTGATATGCTGTCACTGCACATAAAACACCACCTCTTTCTGACGCAAACTGTCCATGTCTTCAAGAACTTGTTTGGATCTTCTCTTCTCCATGTCCAGGCGTTCTAGTGAACATAAAAAAGAACTTTAATACAAGCCACTCAGCCTGGCAGGGCTACAATGCATGTGTGTGTGCGTGATGTGCGTGGATGACACTACGTTCAGCTTGGGACAGGCGTAATTTTAGTTCTGCAGTAGAGTTGGTCAGCTCCTGCTTCAGCTCAAAGATTTGATCTTGCTGACCTTTGCATCGCCGCTCAGCTTCCTCTAGCTGTACACAGAGGACATAGATATTAACATACACTATACACCTAATAATATCTAAAACTCAGTGCTGCCCCTTAAGTTCTGTACCTTATTCTTCAGTTGCTGGTTCTTCTCAGTCAGACTGTTCACTTCCCTCAAAAGCTTCCCTTCTCGATGAACACTGTCCTAAATATCAGACATCAGCATTACTAAGAATACATAAAATAAGGAATAAAACATCAGGGTGTGCTGTTATGTGGTGTGATGCAGCCAGACACAAAACAGAGCAATTGTTGATTATTTTCCAATAACAGCATATCACAAACTGGTTTATTTCTCCTTATACCACAGCAATGTTCCTAGTATTGAAATTTTTCATTTGCTGTGGAATTTTAAAATGCTGTGGAACATGTACGAGTATAACTAACTATAATTAGTTCCTTTTATCAGCTGCATCACTAGCCTGTTTCTTTCTCTTGAAATTAATAATTTAAAGAAATGTAGCTTGTCATGTTACTAAGAAACAGAAAGTACTACTGTCAGAGCTGCTGTTATTAAAAAATATATATATTCAACACCTTCTGACCAATCAGAATCGAGAATTCAACAGTGCTCTGAAATAATTAGATCTCGCATATGAAAAAAAAAAAAAAAAACAAACTAACACCTCTTGCTGTTTCTTCATCTCTCTGGATTGCCTGTCCATGAGTTCAGTCCTCTCCATTTGTGTTTTTGTTAGTAGATCTCCCAGGTTGTTGACCTTCTGTTCAGATAGAGCCAGAGCAGCTTCAGTCATTTGTAACCTGTATACCCAAAAATAAATAAATAAATAAATAATATCACCTCTGATTAGATTTCAAGAACTTGCAGTTCAGAGAATAGGAGAACCATGAAACCTCAAATATATAACTTGTTCTTAAAAACCTCAAATCTAGACATTCTTCTGAACTGCATACAAAGAGAGGATCGAGTCGGTGGCCTGCTTACTTGGCTGTGAGGGAATTCACGGCTGATTTCCGTTCGTTCAGAGCTTCCTGTAGCTGCCCCAAGCGTACTGACGAAGTTCTGAATCAGACACAAGAAGTGTCTATTATTTTAATAATAAAAATTAAAGTACACAAATACATCAGTTGACTTCACATGTTTTAGCATCAGCATGTTTCTGGGAAACGGGAGGAAACCGAAAAACCCAGAGGAACCCACAGGGAGCTTATGCATAACTTGGTATAGATAGTAACCTGAGCTCTGGATTGAACTGGGGATCATGGAGCAACGCTACACACCTTTTAACCACTGCAAAATGGACTTTCAATACTTTGAAGTGCAAAGCTTAAAATCATTAAAGCAATAACTGACCTGCTGCTCTTCCCCATCTCATCCCTCTGCTTATCAATGGTCTCCATCAGACTTAGAAACTGCACAAAAGCAGGAGAAATGGTTATTCATTTATCTTGAAAAGCCAAAGTGTTTAGAGGTACTTCTCTCAGCAGCGCTGACCTGTCGGTTCTTCTCGTCTTTGAGGGTCTGGATCTCCTTGCTGAGCACCTGAGTCTTGCTGTGACTTTGTCGCAAAGTTGAACGTCTATCTGCATTGTGATCCATAGACTGCTCTGAAAAGAAAAGATTCAAACTGAAATCTGTAGTCTGAATTATCTACGACAAGCATTGCAAAAAATTACTACAATGACTGATGTTAATATATTTAGAGATGGCATGGCACCTTTTCTTTTCGGATACTGATACTGAAACCTTAAGTATCAGCCGATACTCAAGAAACCACTTCCCAGTTTAACTTTCACACACACAAAAAAATCAATCATATTGTAAATATAAAGGAAAATACATTTCATTCCAAATCCAACTCCAAACTTTTGTTTTTGTTACAGGATCTGATATGCTTTCTCTGATATTTAATGCCTCGTTTTTTTCATGGATCAGCCCAACTCCAATATTCTGTGCCATCTCTCAATTTACAGGGTGTCCGAAAAGTCAGGAACCAGTTGGAAAATGATGACACATACACACAAAAAAAAGACAACGGTTGAGAAAATGAGTAAAGCGTAAGGGTGAACATGTAGAGCATATGCTGTAAATAATAAATATAAAATTAAATACATGTGGTTTTAATCTCATTGGTTCCTGAGTTTTCAGACTTTTATTGATCCCTGAAGGGAAATGTATTTGGGAATTGGTAATTTGGTAACATCTTCAGTCACTTAGGCTTTCTTGCTGTATTAGAACTACAAAGATGCTGGTATCTGACCGATGGCTTTGAGGATGTCGCTTGGGATGTTGTTTCCAGCCATCTCGAGCTGGAGGAGAGTGTGGTTCTGCAGTAGAGCTTCTAGCAAAGCGCGGCCGCCCAGCAGGCCAATGTTATTCCACCGCAGGTCTGTCACACATCCGTCATACATGCATTCAGAAAATGTTAACTTAAGTTAATCAGAGAAAGAGAAGGTCTCTTAACGCACAAAGAGAATAGCACTCTAGGTGCTATCAAATCACTATTTTTGTAAAGGAATGGACTGAGAGAAAGACGGGAAATGATCACTGTGTCTACTGGTCATCACCCACCAAGCTCTCGTAGGACCGAGTTTCTTTTTAAGGCCAGAGCAATCTCTGCTGCTCCCTGGTGGTTGATCTGGTTGTTGCGCAGGTCCAGCTGGATAAGGGAACTATTAGAAGCGAGACCTTCGCAGAATACTGAAAAGCCTTCTTCCCACATCCCTAAAGCATTCCACTCCAACACAAGTCTATAAATAAGAAGATGAATTGAGATATTTAAGCACTATAAACCGCAACAGAATATACACAGCACAAAATCTAACATGATATTTTTCAACTTTAAAGTCTTAATTCTGATTGATCAAAACAGCAGCTCTAACAGGTCTATATGAATGCACTCGTTCTGATATGTTATCGTTTCTACAGTAACAGCTCATTCACAGGGACCTGTATGGCAGACACTCCGATATAAATAATAAACAGCTTAAAAAACGTGTTATGTAACAAAGAAAACCATGTAATACTTGATATGGTGAAGGTTTTGGGAAGAAGACATTTATTTTATGCAGTGTGTCCCAAAAGTCTGGATCCATAGGCATTTCTCCTTTTATGAAATTTCATATTTTTCTTTTTATTTCAGATCCAAGATGGCTTTGAAACACTGTACGTTCTTGTATTGAATGTATACACAAGTGTCGCTCCACGTCAATTTAAGCATTTGTTGTAATATCTGTATTTAAATAAAATAATTGCTTATGGATCCGGATGTTCAGGACGCCCTGTATTTACAGACGGAGTCTCCAGTGTCAGCATTTTGTAAGCTTCCTGCTACAGAGAGTTTTTATAGTATAGCTGCTGTAGAGTAAGTGACAACAGGAACTACCTTCTTTTGTAGATGTTTCTCTACATTAAATGTAACCATAAATGGATAAAAGTGCATGACATTCTTTAATTTAGGAAAAAAAATGAATCATTGGCAAATTGCTGTGGAATAAAAAGAATAAAACACTGAGACATGCTGTTATAGGGAATTAATCGACTTTGGTATTGTAACAGTAACTCAACTTTAAGTCAAGCCACATCACACCACCCTGTCGTTAATTATTTACCCTCAAGTGACTGATTCCTTACTTCACTGATTATGAGCATTATTTGTATCTAAAATTACAATTAATATTTACATTTAATAGTATACTATTTATATAAAATACACAAAGACTAATTCTGAATCTATTTTAATTTATTTCATTACATTATATGTTCAAAGAAGGAAAAGTGACACAGTAGAGAGACTGGGTTAAGGCATTGTACAGAATTAAAGGATTCTCAGTTAAATACATAACTGTACACTCACCTTTGCAATGTCTTGTTTCTCACCAACAGCTTCCCCAAAGCCTCTGCTCCTGCACCTCTTAAGTTGTTTCCCTAATAGCACAAAGACACATTTCCTAAGATTATACCTTTGAATACAAATTGTTCCAGAGCAGCTCAGCTGGGTAAAGGTTGGGTTACTGGGCAGGCCAATCCTTTATAGACACCGTGACCTCTTTCTTCTCTAAATATTTCTTGTATTGAATTTAGGTGTGTTTAGGGTTGCTGAAAATCAAACGTTACCCGATGTACACTGTCACTATGCTGAGTAAGAGAACTATTCGATTTTCTAAAATCTAATCCTTACCTTAAGATGCAACAGTTTTACTGTGGTGTTGGAACACAGCCCTTTTAGGAGAAGCTTGGTGCCTGTGATTGACAGCAAAGGTGGCATTGAGTACAAAAGACACACCATTCACCATTTCACACCAAAAGACACGCCTGGATGAATCAAATGTGCTTGACGCAATACACGGTTAAATGCAAAAGTATCAGATGTACTGGACCAATTTCTACTGTAATGCAGATTAGCTATGAGTAAGTTCAGCTAGCACCATGATCTTATCTAGTATTACCAGATTAATTCATATTACAGATGATATTATATCTATTGCTGATCACATACAGTTCACAGCATCTTCACTTCATTACCACTCTCACCTTCCTCGCTAAGCATGCAGTCGCTGAGGAGGAGCTCAGTGAACACTGTGTCTTTCTGCAGTGTCTTGCCCAGCATGGAGCAGGTCTCCACTGTCAGGTTCTGGCCGCTCAGGTCCAATTTGGTGCCAACGGCGGCAGCCCGGACGTCCTGCAGCTGAGCCAGGACCGACTCCTGGGGCTCCACGCCTGCTTCCTTACACAAACGCTGGTAGGTTCGTCTGAAATCGTCCATCGCTGAATGAGGACAAGCGTCTCGGTGTGGCTGTCTCATTCACTTTTGCACCCACAAACGGTGCTGCAGAAAAAAAGACATGGAATGTTTTTTTAATGGTGTTGTCCCACCGCTTCTTTACACGATCACTCAGGTTTGATGGCGCTTGAGTGACAGCCTCTTGGCTGTGTTATGTTCCTGCTCTCCATTTTATTCATGAACAACCTTTTAAACCATTACAGGATAAGAGCATACCTAATAATCTGTTCTCTCTCTCTCTTTGTCACGCTATACACACACTCCTGCTGCTTGATGTGATGCCAGTATCTGATCCTGACACACTTCCACTGTGTGGCTGTGGCTCTGGACCATCCTGATTCATTGTGATATTACTTCTGCTTCAAACTTTCAGCAGTTGTGCCTTCCAAAAACAGTTTCTACCCTCTTTCTTGGGAGGATAATTCTCACCTGGATATTGTAGATGTGTACCTACAAATGATCAGTTGCAAAACTGCTCTGCATTGACAAAGCGCGTGCTTCTCTATGGAGACAACGGTGACACTTTGATTACAGGAAACACTGCAAACTGCTTGGATTTGATGCCTTGGTGATGGACTCAAAGTTCACTCAAATTCAAATCTGACCCAGTTTATCAGTTTATCAAATCTGACCTTTTCAAACACGCAACCAATAAGATGAAAGATCTATGTTTGGAAATGTGTCTGTTGTGACGTAGCACTACTTCAACATCACAAGTAAAATGTTTAGCATTCCTATGGTGTGCTTACCTTCACAGTAGGAGCCCTGAGAACTGCTGCTGTAATCATAAAGACTGGACTGCTCATCCCAGGACACATCACAATAAGCTCATACTAAACATCCTTTCCACACACTTTCCATTTACTGTCCTGCCTGATCCATCCTGATGCCCTACATCTGTTTGGAGTTTTTGCCACCTGAAAATCACTCACTGCTTCTGAGGATGGCCCCCACAAGTACAGCCTAAAGATCAGCATGAGATTACTGTGGATGGTACCACATAGAAACCATGGCTGTGGATGTTCTTCCCTAAGAACACTTTGCACTCAAGCCTCCATCATTGAACAGTTAATAATCTCAGTTCGATACAATAGACTTTAAGTTAGAACTATAATGAATTTAGATATGATTCTGATGCTCATAAGTTTATAAGTTCCTGTTTACACAATTGCATTTTTTTTTTTTACTATACAGTATACAATTATAGAAGAGACATGATCTATAATCAGGTGTCACCCAGATGAGGATGGGTTCCCTTTAGAGTCTGGTTCCTCTCAAGGTTTCTTCCTCATGTCTTCTCAGGGAGTTTTTCCTTGCCATCATCACCTCTGGCTTGCTCATTAAGGATAAATTTATCAATTTAAAATTTGCATATTTCTGTAAAGCTGCTTTGAGACAATGTGCATTGTTAAAAGCGCTATACAAATCAAGCTGGATTGGACTGGATTGAAAATCACCACAACCCTGACCAGGATAAAGCACTTACTGAAGATGGATGGATGGATGGATGAGGGAATGGAGTACAGTGTTAGGAAATGGAGATAGGGGTTAGCAAAGGGAACTGGCCTGAAACGGGTGAGTAACAGTGATTTTGATCATGATCTCCTGCATGAATGTGAGGTCTATTACAAGGCGTCCTAATATCCTTTTGAAACAGACTTTTGTTGTCTAAACTCTCCTCGAATAAATCGTTGTATCTCACCATAGTATCTTTACTGTTAATTTTTATTGTCATTTTATAGTAAATGTAAGCTAATAGGAGTGAGCGTTATAGCTATACATTGCGTTGCATGAGTGAAAAAGTAAATAAAATACATGTTTCAGCTTTACATAATACAAATTACTATCAGTAAACACTTGTTAAGGATTTGAAACGGCTGCATGTAAACAAACACCACTCCGACAGCTAGAAATTGTACAAATTATAAGAATTAACGTTACTTAACTAAACACTTAACTAATAAGAGGTGTTTTATTTCCAAATTCATGTTAAATTGTCAATAAAAGTATCTTACCGGGTATTATTAAAAGACATCTCTATGTTCCATTAAATGTTTTTTTGACAGTTGAAACGTAACCAGGAAGAGAAATGTAACATCCGCAGCACGGAATTGTGGGAAATGTAGTACCATGTGTGGCGCGCGCGCTAACTAGGATCATTTTTATTGAAACTTTTTTTTTCTGAATATTTCATTAATAATGAGTGTTTCTGTTTCACATTGCACACCTTATCGTGACATAACACCACCACCACCATCATCATCATCATCACCACCACCACCACCATCATCATCATCATCATC
>JAOTRR010000059.1:22857109-22867159 GCA_028570945.1 Gogo arcuatus
TTTCACCTTCTTTGTATAGATTGCAATTTTGCAATAAAGGTGGAATAAGTTCTGAGAGGATTTATCTTGGTTTCATTTTTTTTTTTAATCACAAAAACCTGCCATTTTAGCAGGGGGGTGTAGACTTTTTATATCCACTGTAAACTGAATTGAATTGAGAAATCTATGAGAGAGATCTGTCACTTACTGTGTAAAAGCCTCCATAGTGTTTTCTATCCTTTCACCTGCACCTGAGTAAAATGATCAAAAATACATCTAAATACTGTATTAGATGATCATCACTATTAGTATCCAAACAAGCAAATATCAATAATTAATGGAACATACCAGAAAACAAGCATTGTCTAAAACAATATAGCTTTATTTATTTTATCCTGACACTCTGTAGGTCAATTAGCCTGTCAGTTGCCTATTGAGAGCACACTTTGTCCACTGCCAGTTTGCTAGGCCTGTTGCAGCTTCCCAGACAAACAACCACTCACACACACACACCTATGGGCAATTTAGAGTAGCCAGTTAACCTAACTGCATGGCTTTGGACTGTGGGAGGAAACCCACGCAGACATGGGGAGAATATGTAAACTCCACATAGAAAGGCCCCAGTCAGCCGCTAGGCTCGAACCCGGAACCTTCTTGCTGTGACGCGACAGTGCTAACCACTGCATCACCGTGCTGCCCAATATACCTTTATAATATGCAAAAAAGCAGAGAGAAATCAGACTATCTGGAGCACTTACCGCCTCTGTGAGAAATGTGTCTGCTGTAAAAGGCTAAATGTTTCTTCTTGTGGAGAATAAGTGGGTTACGCAGCAGATACAGAGAGCATAAGATATAAAATCCTACAGCCACGACGAACACCCCAACTCCCAACTCAGCCTCCATGGCATGCACTAGTACGCTGTTTTGTTGAAATGATTCAGAAACTGATCAGCAGGTTAATTTATCTTTACTGGTCTCCTGGTCTTATCACGTTGTTCATGCATGACCTAAACCATCAGAGTATGCATGTGAAGGAACATGTGAGTGTATTTGGGTGTGAAACGTGTGTATGGTCAGTATGACATCTTAAACACAATACTGGATGGAGGGTTTTATATAGTGTAATGATGTTTAATGGAACAACAATATGATCTGCTCACTGTTGCATGACACACTGAGGTGAAATGGAGTAAGTATAAATATGCATGTAAATATTATAACTGATAGGAATAATTTCTAAAGCGTATGTATGCCTTTTTAATTTTATATTCAGCTTCTGTTGAAAAGACACACCGCAAAACATTTGTTTTCCACGAGACGTCACATGGACTGTTGAGCTCTTCATAAGCCTGAAATCCTGAATCCTTGCACATATCTGATTGCGATATCCTCTTTCTAAGAACGTATTGCACATATCTTGGTGTCAATGTTAAGCACTACGTGTCACAATGGATACCACAAAGCTGCTCATGCTTCCCACAATTACACAATGCTGAAACCAATCATGGTATAATGCAGATCGTCTTAAAAGGACTTCTTCAGCTAGGATTCTTTAGATGAATAAAAATGACAGACAACTTTAAACACTTTAAGCCCTACAGTCTGTATATTAACTTAAAACAATATATCCTATTTGTATTAATAGCACCAACTGAACAGGTATTTAGCACTGATGTGTTATAAGTGAGGTATTAAAGCTTCAGTTTGCAGTTAAACAGCACAGTAAACACATTTAGCTTTAGCACAGTTCAGTGTTCCGCAGCATAAAAAACCCCACTCATTACCACTAATATCATCTAAGTGTGCCTGTACTGCTACTGGTTCCTAGAGTGGCACACCTGTCCACTCGTAAACACATTAAAGGTCATTACACTTAACAATCTCTGATCCCACTCTCCCTTATATGTAATGACCTTAAGACTGTGAGACAAACTTTAGGAGGTGGAGCATTGACACCTCAACTTCCTCTCGCCCAGTTTGTCTTTTCAAGTGGCAAATGAAAACAACAACTATAACAACACTGGGCTTAACTTTAAGGCCTGGGGAAATAGAGAAGTTGCTTTTAACCAGAGGGGGTCTTCCTAAGGTGGAAGTTTAAGCTTGTCAAGGTCATCACATGTCAACTTGATTTGCCTGGAAGTTTCAAATCAATTTTTATTTGAATAGCGTTTTTAGCAATAGACAACATCACAAATCAGCTTTACAGATATCTACCTGTCCTTCAGTGGATAATTTCACCCTGGCACTGTAGACTTGTACCTGAGAACTGCTGATGTAATCATTAAAACCGTAATGTTCATACTGAGCATTCTTTCAACACACATAGTATTGTCTGACTTTAGACTTGTAGAAGATTAATTATTTATAATCTCACTATCCAATGTCACCTAGAAAACGATGGTTTCTTTTTGAGTCTGGTGCTTCTCAAGGTTTCGTCCTCATTTTCCTTGCCACTGTCACCTCTGGCTTGTTCATTAGAGATCTGGATTTCTGTAAAGCTGCTTTGCGACAATGCCTATTGAAGTGAATTTAATTAATGAGCAAACCAGAGGCGACAGTGGTGAGAAAATCTCCCGGAGACAACATGAGGTAGAAACCTTGAGATGAACCAGGTTCAAAAAGGAACCATCCTCTGATTAAAATGTTATTCTTACACCACATCTTCTCAAGAATCATGCAAAACAAATATTTACCTCTGCCAACTGTGTTGGAGGAGGTTATATTTTCGCCTCCTTTTGTTTATTGGTTTGTTTGTTTAACTCTTCCCAATGTAACTCAAAAGGTAGTGCACGGATTTTGATGAAATTCTGAGGAAAGATGAGCCATGGGCCAAGGAACAATTGATTAGATTTTGATGCAAATCCGGATATGTTTGTGGATCCAGGATCCAGGTATGTATGCAGATCCAGGATTTTTTTGTCTGTTCCAAACCTAACTCAAAAAGTTGTGAATGGATTTTAATGAAATTTGGTGTACAGCTTTAGTATTATCCTATCTTCGAGTGATTTGATTTTGATGTTGATATTATGTGGCTTGGCAGAGGTATGCACTCTACCGAGTGCCCTTCTAGTTTTCATTGTACTGTGATTGTTGTCTGTCAAGACAAAAAAATCTGAAGTCCACTTCATTGCTCACTTTGGAGAATGAGAATAAAATGAACTAACAACACACTCCAAACTACTCACCTGACTAAACAGACTAAACTATTCAAGGCTTAATGGCTGTGGGAAGTTGTTATATCATCCAGCACCTCATTGATTGTTATTCTACAGCTCAGTGTTATTGTAAGGCTGTTTCTGAGACATGTGGATACATCATGTCTGAGCTGCAGTGTTTATCTAAAAGACCAAACTGCAGCAATAAGACCAAACTGTGCCACATGCTTCCACCTGAAAACCCTGCCCTCCACACCTTCATTGGAGAGAATGAGAAAGACAGAGGGAGTTACAAATGATGTTAAAACGTAGAATGTTATTTTATCTTGTCAGATATCTGATACCTTTACACGCTAAAGGTACATGTTTACATTTTGCTCGTTTTATTTCCTATCACTGTGTTCTGTATTCTGTTAAACAGTTCTCTGACTGTCATGTACGACTTACTTGAACAACGAAACATCCAATAGATTCAACCAACAAAAGTAACTTTATTATTATGTTCACCAAGGGAGCCCTTTAAATGTGAAATAAATTCCACACACCCCCTCAGTGCCGATAATCTAACTATTCAAATATAAGGGATTTTTTTTTACATTGTATATGTGTACAAAAAGAATTTGGATATTGATTGGAAATGTAGAGATTTTTTTTTTATTCCTGAAATTTCTACTCACATTTTAATTAGATTTAAATTAACACTATTTGTAGGCCTGTTTGTTTTTGAGTTATGGAGGTTTTGATAGATTCAATTTGTCTAGTATTGGTAAGAATTTATAATAAATGACAGCTGAAACAAAGCTGTAACACTGTAACAAAGTATTAAAAAGACCCCCTGGATTTGCTTCATGAACCAGTTTGACAGCCACTGATGCACACAATCCAATTATACAGTCCATTACCAGGTCACTTCTAACTAACTACTCTGTTTTGGCCATGAATTAGATTCTTTTCTAACAAATCAGTCGAAATATCTGTTACTAGTATTTCAAACTCCGTGTGTTATCACTGAGCAGTATCTGAGAAGCTACCCACAACTAAATAACCCCTATTATGGAACACACTTAAAGTGTAACATAAATGTACATGATTGATTGATTACTCCATATTGAGGTGTTTTTTTGTTGTTGTTTTTTGGTAATTCCCAAATGTGTTTTGAATTTTGTTTGTCTTCATAGAAATTTGCATGTATGTGCACATGAGTGTATACTGTATGTATTTGTTTGTTTAAACAGTATGCAAAGGTGTGGTCCTTACAGGCCTGATGGAGACTGAAGGAAAGGGAGGGAGTGTGAAAACTTTGCCATTTGGTTGATATGCTAATACACACTCACCTATATAACACAGAGAGACAGAGCCACCAGCTGTTAAAAGAAGCAAGCCCAGACCAAGAGAATAACATATTGAAGCATAAGACATGTTAAAGCATTTGAGATAAGTTGGGAGATTTGACACTAGAAAGAATTTATTGAAGTTCTAAAGGGAAACAAGTACAGGCAAGAGGATGTTGGGAGTAGAGATGTATCCCAGTTTAGCTCTTGCGGCACAAAGACTTGGAGACTGCTGCTATCGAGGTAAGAGAGTGTTTTGCATTTAAAGACAAAAAGAGACATAAAATAGTCATACAATTAGAAATAACCACTGAAAGGCTCTCAAATTTCAGAATCAGATGAGTCAAAGATAAAAGTGAATGTGCAAGACTGAATTTTTGAATGAAGGGGAAATGAAAGGGAAATTTCTGAAACCCATTCCCAAGTGTTCCATTTATTGATTGCTCTGTGTGTGTGTATGTGTGTGTGTGTGTGTGTTCCCTAAATAACTGATATTAAGTACTGAGATTGGTATTAATTCAAACAAGATTGACTGATAAGACAGATTATTAGTAGATTGTGAACATGTCAGATAAAGGAGGACTGCTCTAAGATCATTTTAATAATTAGGTGATAAGCTGAAGGAAGAACAATAAATTATTAAGGGGAATAAAGTATTTTAGAGCAGCCTTAGGCCTACAAAACAATTAGATAAATAAGCTGAATGAAGAAAAATAAACAGTGCCAGTCCTGTAACACTGGAATTCAGAACAATTTACTGTGCTTCATTCAGCTTATCAGTTATTTATCAAATTATTTAGTGGGTTGTGAACACCTCAGATAGGAGAACGCTGAAATGTGATCATTAGATGATATAATTCATATACAGTATAAACTGTCAGATTCTAGTGTGGATTCTATGCATGATACTGTATATTGTCATTGTTCCGCCCTCCAGATCGAGAGCCACCAGCCCACGTGCCCCTGTACCCTACAACATGTGACATGGCGGCCCGAAGCCTGCCTCCTCGTCTGCTACCCCCGCCCCTGGCAAAAAGAGATAACTTTGGGAAATCTGAAGACATTATAAAGATAGAGCTGGAAAATGTATCTCTATGGAAACAGTTTAGCACCGTTGGCACAGAGATGATCATCACCAAAAAGGGCAGGTACTGCATTTTTTTAATTTGATACATAAATTGACATGAAAGCTTTTAAATCAGTTAATGCAGTATAATTTATTTCAGCACTATGGAAATAGGCTTTAGTAAAACAAATGGTAATTTGTATCGCGTTTGCATTTTCATACCATTTTACTCTATATTTTTGTCCTCTGCCAAATCTGTTAACATTTTGACCACTCAGCAATAAATAAAATAAAATGGTATTGTTCAGTGAAGTACTCTTTATATCTTCACATAGAAATATGTACAATGTACTTGGCATGATCGCTGTTATGTGTTTGAAATATGTTGTTTAAAATATTGTCCCCAATGTTCTTGGGATGAGCTCTGGATACCCACCACAACCCTGACCAGGATATAGTGTTTACTGAAGATGAATGAACGAACTTGATATTATTAAATACTTATATATTCTTTTTCTCCATCAGACGGATGTTTCCTCAGCTAAAAGTGAAGGTGTCTGGCTTGAACCCATCTCTACGTTACATCCTCCTGCTGGACATCATACCTGTAGACTCCTTTCGCTATCGTTTCCAAGATGACAATTGGCAGGTGGTGGGAGGAGCTGAAGCTCGACTTCCAGACAGAGTGTTCATCCACCCAGACTCTCCTGCAACTGGTGAACACTGGCAGAACCGAACCATATCTTTCCACCGAGCCAAACTCACCAACAACACACTGGATGGACAAGGATATGTGAGTATATACATGCTCATCATGAGGTATTTATATTTTATCTGTCAATCTAGTTCTTAACAAGTAAAGGAAATCTTTTTTTTTTTTTTTTTTTTTTTTTTTAGTAAAAGGGCAGTTGTCCCTTCAAACAGCATTTTTATCTTCCTTTGAAATCTCTGTCCACCAGATCATTCTGCACTCCCTGCACAAGTACCAAGCACGAGTGCATGTGGTTGAAACCAGAGATGTGATGATGTGGAGTGGAGTTCAACATACCTTCACCTTCCCTGAGACCCAGTTCATCACTGTTACAGCCTACCAGAACAACAAGGTATAAATAAGTTAAAGTTAAAGAACTAACAGGCTTTGAGTATGTAGATTCATTATGCACAGTTTTCGGGTCTTTTCTTAGATAACTGAACTGAAGATCAATTCCAATCCCTTTGCCAAAGGTTTCAGGGAGAATGGCATGAACAGCAAGAAGTATGTTGCATGTATCTTGTCAATTGACAAGCATAGTTTATATAAGAACATGTGTATTTAAAACCATGTCATTATTAATCATATCCTTTTTTCTTTCAGACAAAGAGAGGCAAGACAAAAGAGGAAATTAAACCAGCCCAATCAAGATGAACCTTTAGACATAGGTTACCAAACTCACTTAGGATTTATCAAAACAGACACCAAATAGACTAATTAGTTGTTTCTGTAACTCAATATTTTTCTGTCTTTCCACCAGAGTCATGTGACCCATGTGATTCTACTGAGGTGTTACCACAGCCCATGGGACTGGAAAGCACCACTCTCTCTCTGTCTGATTCAGGCTTCTGCTCTGACATGCCATCTTTACCAGAGCACAGAGTACATCAGCATAGCTCTGATCAAGCATTTCTAAGTTCCCAGATGCCTGAGATTTCAGAGATTCCAAATTCAGTAGAGAACCAACCTCAGTCAGCCTCAAATAATGATGTGAACAATGGATTGCTTGATGGGTGAGTTTTATGCTGCTACAAATAAACCTACAAACAATCTATATATAAAGTGAAAACTATATTCATAAGCTGCTTTAAAACAATTTAATTACTTATGTGAATGAAAAGACTACCAGTGAAATGCTAACCTTTCAACTCTGTCTCTTTTTTACAGGTCTACCCAGATGATAGGCCTGTCCTCTTACACCACATTTGCAGGTCCTTCAATTACACCCTCATCTCATTTACCAGTGCCTCTATCACAGCCTACATCCCTCTATTCCCCTCTGTCCTCCACTCAGACTGATCTACCATCCTCTCATTCCAATCCAACATCTGTGCAAAATTATTCTTCCATAGCTTCATCTCACTATCCTACCCTGGATTCCTCTTCTCCAATCACCTCTTCCTCTACCTCTCCCCAAGATTCTACACATACCTCCATCTGTCACTCATCCTCTTCTCCCCAATTGCCCTCTTCCTCCTTCCACTCCATTCTTCCATCCCAAGAAGATCGAAGCCCTCACACACCTACGAACCCACCCTTCCATTCTCTTCCTCAACCTCCTTGCCAGTCCATCAACAGTTGTGCTTCTGATCTTTCTGTTGACACAGCTCAGAGCCAAGCTATTGGTGGTTTGGCTTCCTCCAATTCTACACCTTCTGCTGTCCAAGACTCCACCCCAACTGCCTTCCCCTTCCCACCAGTGCAATCCTCCAACAATCCGGATTCCAGTACTCCCCCATCCCAAGTCCTATCCCAAACTGCCTTTCCCTTTCCTCCAGTGGCACATCCAAATGAACAACAAGATCCAAATCAAATCCCATCAGCTTTCCCCTTTAATTCTGTGCCAGAATCCACCTCCACCCCTCTAAATACCCCATCGGGTCAGGATAGTAACACCACTGCTTTTCCTTTCCCACCACAACCCAGCAATACAAATTCTTCGACCTCTTCAACCCTAGCACCTTACTCTTTCCAATCATCGGCAACCTCTCATATGAATCCTTCATCTTACCAAAACCCAACAAATTCAGCAACTGGATCCTTCACTCAAATGTCTTCCAATTCTGTAAATGGAGCCTGTTCACAAGTCTTTAACAACCCCATAATGAATCCAATCCCAACATCTTCACTCTCTACTCTGCCTGCATCACTGCCCACACATGTAGTCCCTGGGTTCATTTCTAACTCAACTCAAACCTCTCACATTTCTTATCCCTTACCCCCTTCCATCCCATCTGGTCCCTCTCCTCTTCAGAATGTAGCAGTGCCAACTATTGGGCCTTCTCAGGTTGTTTCAGCTCTTCCAAATATAGCCCAGGTCCAGCCAACTATGCCCCAGTCATTCTCAAACTCCACTTTTTCCCATATCCCTCCCCAGTGTGCAAACTCTTCACAAATCCCATCACAGCCCTTTGCTCCTATGCCAGCTTCTACAGCTTCACTTCTTCCACATTCAGCCCTACAAAACCACCTCATCCCACCAGGATCAAACCATACACAGTACCCTGCAACATCCACTGCATATCCTCCAGTAGCTCCATCAGAGATAGGGTCCTTTTCTCAGCTCAATCCAACTGCTCCCTACCTTCCTGATATGGTATTGCACCCTTCCCTTCTCCCTTCATTAGATAACACCCTGCCCTCTTCTGCTACTTCCCTCTATAACCCATTTCCTTCCTATCCTCTCCGCCTCTGTCAGGACCCCCGATCCTCCTTTCATTTGCAGCTAAGACACATTTACAGGAAGCCCCAACATGTACATGCTAACAGTCAGGGCTCCTACCTAGACCTTGGAGGAAGGCCTGCATTTTGAGAAGCGACACAGCATGTTATAAATGAGATGAAGGAATTTCTGCTGACATTAACAGATGACAGGCTACAGCTTTAAAACTCTATGTGATGGATTTAGTTTTTATTTTTGCATCTAGTATAGATTAATCATATGTATAATTTTTGACCTATTTTAAAAACATCTGTACACTGAATCTAGCAAATAAAGTGTGTTTTAACATTTTCTTTCTGTTTATTTTATGACTGGAGAATCACAAAATATGAACAAAACAAATTCAAATAAACCTTTAATGTATTTTTATAAATGTACTTTTATAAATTTATCTAAGCAAACTAATGTGGTATACACAATTAACTTCATTTTAGTTTTAAACACTTTCATACAGAAAACACTGACAGTCTTCCAGTTTATATTAAAATAAACATTAGTACCACTCTTTAAATCATGGTAAGCATGTGACATTACAAAGATAGGCAAAAAAAGAAAGTAAAATATTTACACCAAAACCATCTATTCAAGTAAAACATTAATGTGCTAAGCAGCAGGTAGTTTGGCCACTTCACAGCTTCAGGGTTTTGCAGGTTTCCTCCAGTTTTGCATGGTGACTTCTAACCTCCCAAAAAACACAAATATTGCCCTTAGGTGTTACACAGTGTGTGAGTGGTTGTGTAAATGGTGCCTTGCAATGCATTGGCATCTCATCCAGGATGTATTCCCACCTCACACCCAGTGGAGGCTCCTGACAAGGATATAGTGCTTACTAAAGATGAATGAATTAATGAATGTGCCAAGACTGCTGTGAATGTTCTCACTAAATTTCTAGCTTGTAATTTCTAATATCTAGAGCAAATTTACAGTCCTTATTAAGCATTACATGGCCAAAGGTATGTGGACATTTGACCATCACACCCATATGTAGGTCCTTCCCCAAACTGTTGTCACAAAGTTGGAAGCACACAATTGTATAGAATGTCTTT
>JAOTRR010000059.1:22962754-22974184 GCA_028570945.1 Gogo arcuatus
TTTTTTGAAGACTCCGACTCATTGTCATTAAAGGCAGGGGACACAAACTTAGTTCGTTATATCTGAAAGTTCGTAGTAAAAGAGTTCATTATAGCGAGGTTGCAACGTGTTACAATTTTTCTCATGAAAACATTACATGAATTAAAATATTTACTTTTTACATTTTTATTCTTGAATATGTTTAAAGGTAGCAACTTCTTTTTATCTTCACTTGAGTAATTTTTATTTCTGGATGTTACTAAAATGTAAGATTATTAACACTTTATCTATACTTTCACAAGTATAGTTCATCAGTATTTGTATTTACCAAACCTTTTGAAACATAACTTTTTGTGTTAATTGGTGAGAGGTGCTGAGAAGGCATTTGTGAACTGAAAAAAGTTCTTGTTCTCAGAAGTCTTGTTACAACACCTCCCACTCATTTCACATTATGCAAACAAAATGGAATGACCAGCAAACCACATGTTGGTGAGTATGTTCTTTATTTCTTGGTTATTATGGGTCAAAGACATGTGGGTATATCATGTGAAAAAAAATGTCATCTTACACCTACAAAATGTTGCATTTCTCAGCTAAATTAAGGCTTTTGAAAAAGCAGATGGACATGGAAGCAGATTTTTTTTAGGTCTTTCACACCTATGAAGTTTTGAGTTTCTCTCACTCTCTCAAGACAACACTCATCCCCTATTACTATACTACGGAGTAATTAGAGGACAGAAAAGAAGATGCTCAGTGAGAGCAGGGTGAAACATTGGAAGCCCAGTTATTTCAGAAATGGAGGTGGTGCAGGAGTGTTGGTGTGCCAAAAACTTTGGGCCTTTTAATAAGCGTGATTTGCCACAAACAGGGACTCTCCGGCTGCTTCTCCTTTTGCTCCAGTTGATTCATATTTACCAATGCATGCTGCACTGTTGGCCTGGTGAAACAGCAGGTGAAAATTTTAGTCTACAAGCAGTAGCAACTACAAAAAAACACGAAGATAAAGTTGATAATGTTTCCTGTGTGTTTCCTACGTGTAGACATATACATACCAACGCTCTCTTGATGTACTCCTCCTGACAGGCCTTGCCATTCTCCTTCTTGCCTCCCCAGGCTTTGAGGGCTGAAGCCTGCAGTGCACGGCCATAAGAGAAGGTGAGTGCCCATGGTTTGTGCAGGGGGCATGTGTTTATGGCGTTCAGGTTGACTGTGGCCTCCTCCTCACTCTGCCCTCCAGAGAGGAAAGTAATACCTATAGGGATAAAACATGGAAAGTGGGTCCATTTGAAAAGGAAACTGCAGTGATCACAACAATGTACAGTGTGATATTGGAACCAAGAAATTGTAAAAGATTGAGGTCATTATGGGCTGCGTGCATAATACCGAAATTGTGCACATTGTTATTCAGACTTCAGACGCTTAGAAGTTGCCGCTATTCAGGTAGTTAGTATTCAAGAGTTACTTATGCTGGGTTGGAGTTTGAGTAAAACAGGCATGCCTCAGTTCTGTGTGATTCTGACATTGGACTTAAACACAATTTCTTGCACAATATCAGCTCATCCAAGGAGCAGCATTAAGTCCAGTACCATTGTCTGAAGTTTTACGTAGCAACAATATGTCATGCTGATATGCGTATTAGTCTGAGGCATTGCTTATCTGAACGACCCAAATTTTATGGATAAAATAATGAACTACATTTACTTAAAGTGATCAATAAGTGTAGCAGATGCGTTCTGGGCCAGCTTAACCTTCAAAGTGTGGGCATGTTTTGTTTACAGGAGATTGCATCAAATTAACAAAAATATTGGTGTTATTAATTCAACAAATCTAAATACTGCATTAAAAGCTTGATAAAATAGATTATATCCTAGAACACATAATGATTCTATGATCTAGACTTGGTACCTCATGGCCTCATGTCAGCATGTGATACAAAAAAAATTGTGCTGGATTAAGTGCTAGTTTGTAAACTAAGGAATAACGAGGGTGGAAGCTGTATTGTAATTTAACCTGCCTTCTTCTCATTCATGTATCATCATATTCAACTTTTTTATTTTTAAATGGTCTCTTGTTTTTATTTTGCACCTTATTATATTTGAGATAAAACAACATTGCCATCTTCAGTCAGCATTTTTTATTACCTCCACCAACTGTGTTGGAGGAGGTTATGTTTTCGCCTATGTTTTTTGTGTGTTTGTTTTTCCCAATGTAACTCAAAAAGTAGTGAACGGATTTTGATGAAATGTTTGGGAAAGGTGGGCCACGGGCCAAGGAACAATTGATTCGATTTTGATGCAAATCTGGATATGTATGTGGAGCCAGGATTTTTTTGTCTTTTCCCAACATAACTCAAAAAGTAGTGAATGGATTTTGATGAACTTTGGTGTACAGCTTTAGTATTATCATTGGTTCAAGAGATTTGATCTTCATGTTGACAACATGTGGCTTGGCAGAAGTATGCACTCTACCGAATGCCCTTCTAGTTCCTGTTTTTTTTTTTCAGCCTTAAAGGCCAGTGCTTGTGTTTAAAAAGTGCTTGTGGTCTAGACACTACTGAAAAACCCTGTTTTTTCTACACATGGAAAATCTGGTGACCACCAAGGCATGAGCTACAAGCAGGTGATTTGCATAATGTTGACAGGGAGCCCAGAAAATCAACTTAACCTGAGTGTAGGCAAAGTCTGAATACAAATTACTTTCTGTGCAAAAACATTAATGGAAATTTTAGACTTAAGTTGTTTAATTAAGTCGCCAACTGAATATGGCCCTATGACTATTCAAGAATATAGTGATAATATGGGCATATGACTATTCGAGAGCTATTAGTTACTGTACTAAAACATGCAGCTGTAGATGAGTTCACGGCCTGAGAGCACTTTAACATGTGTATGAGCATGACTAACCAGGAACAGCAGGGGGCACAGTGCGGCGCAGGGCAGTGACAGTGGCCATGGCAATCTCCTGGGGGGTGTACTTGTGAGAGCAGGAGTGGCCAGCAGTCACCATGTTAGGCTTGAGCAGAGTGCCCTCAAGGTAAACATGGTGGTCAGACAGGGCTTTGTAAACAGCTGCCAAAACCTTCTCTGTTACATACTGGCACCTCTTCAGGTCATGGTCACCATCAGGTAAGATCTCGGGCTCCACGATTGGCACGATGCCATGCTGTTGAGAGAGATGTAACAATATAATGAGCTTAAAGACGTATGGAGCAATTTATCATGTTTGTGACAACGTGTGAACTCACCATCTGGCAGATGCTAGCATAGCGTGCTAGCACATTAGCATTTTCTTTGATGGCCAAGCTGGAGGGGGTGGTGGGGGTGATCTTCAGCACGCAACGCCATTTGGCAAAGTCAGCTCCATCCTTCTTGTACTGAGCGCAACGCTCATACAGGCCATCCAGACCTGAGAGAGGGGCAATGTGAGAGGAAAATGATTTTAGAAAGCCATAACAGACACAAAAATGCAAAGATTGTGACAGTTAATGCATTAAAAAATAGTATTGAATGGAGAACACACCCTGGGTAGTGGTCTCTCCATTAGTTCCTGCCAGAGGGACTACACCCTTGTCAACCTTGATGCCCACTACCATGCCTCTCTCCTTGATGAGCTGAGGGAAGAGCTTGCCATCATCAGTCTTCTGGTAAAGGGTCTCATGAAAGAAGATGACTCCTCCAATGCAAGGCTTGACACGGTCATCAGCAGTGAAGAGCAGCTGCCGGTAGAGCCTCCGGTTCTCCTCAGTGTTCTCAGCATTGATGCTCTGGAAGCGTTTGGCTACGCTGCCTGTGGCGGTAATACACCATTGAGTGAGAAGTAATAGTAAATAAATGGTTTGATTTCATCGGATTAAGACAGTTTGGAGTGTATAGAAGGCTCATATGTTGGTACAATGTATTCCCATTGGCATTCTGCAGAGATGTACAGCATTGGCATGCATTTAATATTTGACAGTGTGTGCAAGTGTACCTGTGGATTCGTCGGCAGCGAGGATTCCTTTGCCAGGTGCGACAATCCTCAGAGCAATGTCACTGAGCTCTTTCTTCTGCTCAGGGGTGAGGAATGGGTATGCGTGAGGCATTGTAACTGTAAAAGAGTCAAAGAGAGAGAAAAAGAGCAAGAGAAGTGAGATGCAGTTAAGCAATAGGGGACAGATACAACACGTGCAATATCTTGAAAAATAGCATGCTAACATGTTACTTCTTAAACTGAGCTGAGAGAGGGAGGTGGAAGTGAGGCCAGGGCGAAGATATAAGCAGAGGTGAGTGAATTTGTATCATGATGGTAACGACCACTGTTTCCATTATTTCCACCAACGTACCACATTGTGTAAACCTGTACATGCCTTCTTATACTCCATTTCAACACACCAGCAACATGAGGTTAGTTCCGGTTTTACTGTTACTCTTACAAACATGATTTTTCTCATTGATTGATTATAAACGTCAATCACCTGTCATAGAGCAGGGACAATGTGAAATTGTGCTATGATTCAGACATTCAAGAATTGAATGTAAGAACCACGGCCTTTAAATTGATTTCAAACTTATATAATTCACACCAGACTCTGAAACCACAATTCAGACTACTGAATGCAAAATGTGACATATCTTTGATGAAGCAGTATGGGAACTGTGTGACTGTCTGCATGTAGTCACCCTCTTTCTTATCTTTGCTATTTAGAAACTTACTGTTGACCTTTACTTTAATCATATATAGCACATCCCCCCCCCCCTCCTCTCATTTTTCTTCTATCCTTCCGTGATCCTCCTTCAATAGGTCAGGCTATATATAAACACTGTTGATGACAGCTGCTCTTGTAATGCCTTTGCTTGTAATGCCATGGGTCCAAGCAGATCAGTTTAATTAATTTGATACTGACTAAAACCTTTCAAAAAAATGTCATAGGTCAAGGTGATGATACGCTGTGACCATATTCATTATAAACTACATTATCATTTTATTTGTATTAATCATGGGCCAGTTTAGACTAGGCCTATATTTACCAAGCTTCTCCAGGTTAAAGTGCTGATCTATGATCAGTTTTTTCCTTTTGCATTCTAATGAATTCCCTAATGAAGTAGATGGAATTAATAATCAAAATCAATGCTCTCACTAGATTCTGTAAGTAGGAGGGAATACAGTAGTGACTATGTCCTCAGGATAGCTTAGCACAACAACTACGTTTATCTAATGCAAGGCAAGCAACATCATCCTGCCATTTATAAAGAGGAAGGAAGTGACTGCTTAACATGTGATATTACCAAGTGGTAACACTAGTCTGGGTTGCTAATGGTGATAGTTGCATTTGAAGCATTAACGAACATTATAAATCATGTAGCAAAAAAAATTAATTAATTAATTAATTAATTAGAAATAAATAAATACATCTGTGTTAAAACATTCAGTGTTTATATGAGTCCAGCTGGTAACACTGCATTATTTTCTATTTAACACTAGGAATTAGAGCTCAATATGAAGTAGTTTATCTCTGAAAATTTTAATAAATTCATCTCTTACCTTTCCAGTCAAGAGGAGAGCTGAGGGAATGGAGGGTCTCTCTGAGAGAGAGCGAGAGAAAGAGGGGCAGTGGAAAAGATCCGGCTTTAGCCCGTGGCGCCTCCTAATCAGCCTGGCCACTGTATTTATCTAGCATTATGACCCCTCACATTTGAGCTGGTTGGCTAAAATTAGCCCCAACTTGACACTGGAGAAGGGCGGCAATATTCCTCCATCTGAAACAGAGAGAGGAAGACAGAACAGGGTATGATATTTAACCCTATACTAAAAAAAAGAGGAAGATCATGGTGAGGTTACAGGTTACTGAGTATAGAAAAATAAAGGCTGGCAGGAAATTGCATAAATACAGATTAGACACAAATATGGAGTATTGTACAAGTTAAGAGGCCATGAAGGTGTTAATTACACTAGTAGCATTATATTGTATGGCTAGACATTTTGGTTTTTATATGCTAGATATGATTGAAAAATATGATTGGAAAATGAGAATCTCACAATGCAATAATGCTTATAATCCACACTTCATATACTTCAGGGAGCAAGCAATTTCAGAACTTCTTTTCATTAATACTTTGGTTTCGTGTCTTTTTTTTTGACCACCTACAGATGTCTACTTCTCTTCTGCTCCACTTCTCTTCTGAAAGCACATATGCTGTGTACACACTACATATGCCTACACAGGCATAAGTGCAGGGGAGGAAACCATATACATCATTGCTAAAGCTCAATCATACATGCTCTCTACATGCATGAACCTGCTGAAATAACATTGTGCAATTTCAGTTTAAACGCTTTCCTGTTTCTTCATTTGGTAGCACTGCAAAGCTGCTATTAGAAACACAATCCTACCAAGGCAATGATTCTTGACCTTTTCACAACCTTTCTATGACCTTTGTATGTAGAAGGGCACCAAAGGCTACACATGATCAGTCAAATGGCGTGTCTGAATATCTGAGGATCAGTATGAGTCTGTGAACATTTTGCATCTAAATAATAACACATAAATACTTACACATACACACACCTACACGTGTGTGTGTGTGTGTGTGTGTGTGTGTGTGTGTGTGTGTGTGTGCAGTGGGGGGTTGGGTTGGGTGTGAATTAAACAGAGAACAGACAGGCAGCAAGACCACCAGCAGACCAGGCAGGATGTGTGACAAAAAGTCCAGAAAACCAAGTGAGAAACAGCAAGAAGGATTGCTTCATATGTTAATGAGAATTACCAGATACAACTAGAGTGCAAACTACTCAAAACAGGATCTGTGAGCAATGGTATAGTGGTACCATGAGCCACAAGAATAAGAAATTTGCAAAAGAAAGACAGCAGCTTCTGGAAAATGGTCTTATCTTCAGTTGAATCCAAATTTAACTTGAAGTTTTTGTGTGAAGAAAGCCAAGAGAAGAATTCCAAGCAAACTGCACAGAGATGGAAAATTCAAAGTCCATGGTGGCTGTTTTTCCTACAGTGGTGTTGGTGAGCTTGTGTTCATTGATGGCATCATGAATTCAGAAGTGTACAGAGGCATTTTGGATGCAAACCTGTGGAAATCTGTGAAGAAATTATTCAAGTGACAGATGTGGATTTTTCAGCAAGATAATAATCCAAAGTATACCAGCTGCCTATTTATTTATTTATTTATTTATTTATTTATTTATTCAAAAAGAAAATTAAAGTCTTACACTGGCCTTCTCAGTGCCCTGACCTAGACCCTATACAGTATCTGTTGAATGCAATGAAGAAATTAGCAATTAGCAGATAGTGTGAATGAACTGAAAGTTTTGTTGGTTAATACTCGGAGGAAATGTATGCCACAACTGTTACAGAAACTAACTGATTCCATGCCCAGACATCGTCAAGAAGTTCTACGAAATAAAGAATGGGAAACCCTAAATATGTGTGTTTATTATTATACTTGTAAGAGCCACAATTAAAACAGACAGTGCCACTAGAGTACTTATTATTTTTACTCTGGCCAGAGGTGGAACATATTTGTGTGATTGTACATCTTTACTATTCGTAATTATTATTTTGTCATATTTTTACTGTACTTAAGTGTTATTGAAAGAGAAAACTTGTACTCTTACTTAATTACATTTCCAAGAAAAAAACTCCTTACATTGTTTTATTTAGACCTTCATTGTACTCACTACAAATCTTGAAGGTTTCTTCTCTCATTTAGCCAAATGTCTGTACACTATACATCATCAGTTAAATTGGGCTCAGTTTAGCATCTCATTAGCATTTCAGTTTATCATACAATAAAGTTCATCAATGTCAAGAATTGTGTCAATTCATCATCTCCTGTGACCTTCACATGCTACACAATGTAGTTAGCAATATACTTATCCATGCGCATCGGAATATGGGTAAGCCACCGGACTGCAGTGTTGAACTTGAGTATGAGCGCCTGGACCTACTTCAGTAAAATATTTCAATATGCTGGAGTAAGCAAAGACTTGTATAAAATGAGGTGTCTCCTTCCCCTCCCTAGTAGGCATGAATGTCATCTAATTTGAAAGAGCATGTTGAGGTAAGTTTAGCTAATTTGCTAACATTAACTGGCTATAACTAATTTAGCATGTTTTCTTTGCTAAAGCCATATTAGACTAGTATCGATTCCAGTAGCTAACATAATTGACTAGGCAGCAAGAAGCATTCTGGCTACTGGTATATAATGGTTATTTACATGATATTTTACTTCTGATTCATTAAGTATTAAACTATGTAGCATTAGTCATGCATATGGCAACTTACAGACATTGAATGATGTTTCCAGTGTGGTGTGGTTGCTTTAAAATGAAAATACTCTTCCAACAGTTTTAGATCAGTAATGATACTTTTCACATTAAAACATAACATTTACTTATTTTTGGTGACTAAAACATTTACATTTTACTTTTTAATGCAGGAGTACTTTTAATTTGAGTAATAATGTGATTTTTGTTTTACACATTATCTATGCTTTTGCATTAAAAAAAATAAACTTCTTAGTACTTTTTCTTGCCCTGCTCTTAGCCAAGTGAGCACTTGTTTAGTTGAAGTAAGTTTTTGTTCCTTCTCCTTCTTCTTCTTCTTCTTCTTCTTCTTCTTCTTCTTTTTCTTCTTCTCTCTCTCTCTTTTTTTGGCTCATTTCATGTTGCTATAATTTTTTTTTTTATTTTGCATGTGCCAAATTTACAATAGGCTTAATCTTTTATTATTTATTTTCCCTCAGTACATAGACATTATTGAGTTAATAGATTAAGGACATTGTAACCTCTACATGGATTTGTTAAGGGGCTCTAAAGATGTGGGTACTTACTATATTTGTGTTTTTAGATATTTCAGATATTTCATTTGCTAATACTCTAATGCTAATATTAATAGTTCATTTGCTACCAATACTAATATGAACCATTCATTTACTTAATATTTTTGCTAATTGCTTTATATTTGTGTGTGATAAATATAGTAAACAGATATGGGGAAAACAAAAAGATAATATAGCATAATTTCTATGGTTTTAGGTAATCAATCATACTTGAACATTTTTTCTAAATGTTTTACGTAGATTAGAAGATGTGTGACAGATTTCTAGTGGCCTGCATACACCACTATCCACAAGTCAGTTTCTGTTCCTCTGTGGCATGACACTACCTCTCTTTTAGTACTTCTTGAAAATATAAACTACTGGCTGACTTTTAAAAAAAAAAAGTGTCATGTTTTGGGGAGATGGGAGGAAACCCACAGGGACATGGGGAGAATATGCTCACAGACCAGATCTCCAGATCTCATGTGCTCATCACAGAACTCCTTTTTACAATGAATGAGCTCATACAGAACATCCTTTCAACAAAATTAATAATGCTTGCTTACTGTTCTACAATTGTATACTGTAATGATTTAGAATTGCACTGTCTGGTGTCATCCAGAAAAGGAAAAGAATGGGATCCCTTTTTAGTCAGGTTCATCTCAAGGTATCTCAGGGTATATCAAGCAGTAGGAGGGTGGTGGTGCTGGGGGTAGGGGTATTATTATTACAATGATTATTATTAAAATCACTCCAAAGCGCATCCAATGAAAGTTCGAATGCACAGACAGTGGGCAGCATGAAATGAAAATTAGACTGAAGCCTGAAAGACAGGAATGGAAGTTATTTTCATTCAAAATTAAAGGGTACAGTAAAGGTTGTAGAGCAGAAGAGAAATTTATTTTGATTTTCTGTTTGTGTGTGTGTGTGTGTGTGTGTATATAGTTGTTTTTATTTTGTAGACTTTATTTTGCTGAGTGCTTGTGATATTTTTACACAATATTTTATACGGTGTGCAACAATTTCCAGTGTGTCTCTGAGTTCCTCTATTCAGTTTATGCCACTCCTACTGTTGTACGTGCAGGTTTACTAATGACTGCACAATATATTTCTAAACACTTCTCATGTATTTACTTCCTCTGCGGTCACTTTTTTCTATCCACCACCCAGTCACCCGATGACAACATTGAAAATGGACTGGAATTTTCCAGTGTACTTCTTCCTATTTTCTGGTAAGGCAAAACTGTCTTTATAGCTGATATAGCTCTATATCTTTATTTCATGTAATCAAATTCAGGTCCATTTTGGTCTCTCAAATCATTATGGCAGGGAGACAGGTCTCATAAACAACTACATTAAGGACAATGAATTAAATAGTTTGCTGCTTCTGGTTTTGGATTGTATTTACACTTATTAGATATTAAGACATTATTAATACATTTTGAGTCCTCTTTTGAAATACACAAGTTGCATTTTTAATGAGCATAGTATATGAAGTGTTATTTTTTTTATTTTTTTTTTGTGATTTTGGTCATTTGTGTATATGTGACCTGGCATATGGGATGAAAATAGATTTTGAGCAGGGAATATAACACACCTTTTTATGCTTTTATGGCAGGTGATGGAATGTGCAAGATTTAGCCAATTCCTAATTTCTCTCTCATTTTCAGTTTTCATAGATAATGCTTTGTTTGCATGACTGCTACACAGTCCTACCAAAACAATGTTAGGAGTAATTAATACATTTTTATATCATAGTGCTGTCGATTTCTTGATTCTGATTGCTCAGAAGGTGTTGATTAATTTTCTATAACAGCAGCTCAGACAGTAGTTCCAGTAGTACTACTATGTTATCGTGTCTGTAGTAACAGCTCATTCACAGGTACTCATATGGCAAACGCTTCACATAAATTGATTAAAAAAGCCATGTGTAATTTTTCAGACCAGAAATTTTCTGAGAGACATATTTCATTTTTTACGGAGAGCGGAGTCTTGGAAGGGATATTGAGAAAAAATCATAGAGAGAAAAAAAGATGTACTTTTGTGATATCTCGCAAAACTTTTGTGAATGCCGTAAAACACACACAAAAACACCTACAGAATGGATTTAATGTCTTTATATTAGAGGCTATCTCAAAATTCTGTGAACCTCTCTCATTGGTGTGTGCGCTCCATTATTGTGGTTTCCAGCATGGTACATTGACCTAAATTAAAAATATTTCGCAGAAGTACATCTTTTTTTCTCCATGTAGCTATGTAGACATGTAGAAAGCGCTTGTATTTATTTTCATGAGAAAATAATAATTTATTTTCATTTGGGGATCAAATGCACTTTGCATGGAGTCATTTGTGTGGTGTAGAATTCAATTATTGTGATCTGGTCACAGGTATCCATATATCGAGGATATATTTATTTATTATGATATATCAAGTGCTTTGTAACAGTCAGAGATAAAGCTGTTTTCACTATGGGAAAGTCTTCAAGACAGAAGACTTTTTGTCAGGAATGCAGGCGAGAGCAGGATGAAGTGCAGAAAAGGAGTTTATTAATTGAAGGCTGGCAGACAAATCCAAATCGGCAAATCGAAATCGTAGTCAGAGAGCAAGCTGAAGTCAAGCGATGTACAAACAACGTCAAGGG
>JAOTRR010000059.1:23080123-23092940 GCA_028570945.1 Gogo arcuatus
CTCCCATTCCCACATGACACCATTACAGCATAATAGCAGTAAATAAACGGTTTTCAGTGTGAGTGTAATGGGAAATTAGTTAGGAGTTGCCGATTAGTATAGAGGAGAAGGGGAGACGGTAGGTGCCAAAACTTCATCAGTCGTGGAGAGAGAGGGAGATTGGAATTTATAGGAAGTTAACTAGGAAGAAACTGGAACTTCAGGTGTGATATTTCTGACACACTTCAGTTACTCCATAACTTAATTTATCATACCATTCCAACCTTTGTTTAGCAGATACAAAATGACCTTGAAAGTGGAATAATGTGCCATTATTACTTGCTAATACTCAGCTAAAAGAGACCTTCAAAACTGATAGTTATTTTGTTAGAACTTCATCTGTGCAATTTCAAATACAAATACACACAGAGTACCACTGAATCATGTGTCTCATCTGTTTTTTTTTTAATTGAAATTATTTATTTCTGGTGGAACTAAATACAAGTAGTTCATCATGAAAGAATCCAATGCAACCGAAAATGAAATATTCTGTATTTTATTGTTGCCATTTCTGATAAAAGTCTTTCTGTAAACAAAAAACCAAGCATTTAAAAGATCTTCTTTAAATATGTCCATCCTGCTACAATGTACACTTCCTAAGATGGACTGATAACAGGTCATGTTTCCAGCTTATGCTGGCGACACTTATTTAACATCACTCAGCCACTGAGCTTTACTTCTGCTGTCCACCACAGGATGACACAGGAGACGACGTGAAATGTCCTCAGAGATATGAGGCAATAGTTCTGCAGAAACAACGAGGAAGGATATATAATCATCAAACATGATGTACATGCCTAGGCATTAAAGATTGCTATGTACAACACAGGAAATAAAACAAGACATCTTAGATCAAATTGTTTAAGCACTACACCCCCCAATGACATCTATCACTGAAAGCACACTACAGTTTATCCTTGCATTTCTTTACATATCTACAAATATATGAAATGACAAAATATGGAAAAGCACTCAAGTACTAAAAGTACTCAAGGATTAAGTATTTGAATAACTTGAGAAAGACTAAGTATTAGAGATTCAGTACTCACTGATACACTGTTCCAGACATCACATCCATAAAGCCACCTGTGAGAAATAAAAAAGGGCATGTGTTACACAATGTATTTTACACACAGTCATTTGCTTTGTATGCATTTAGTGGAACAAACATGGTAATAAAAAGTGTCTGATAACTGACTTTCAGTTTTTGAACCTTCCTTACTATCATACAGTTAGTTTGAACATGCATTAGTTTGAACAATGTCTGATTTAAGCACAAAAGACATATTGTCAGGTCCATAAGTATTTGGACAGCGACACAATTTTCGTAATTATGCCTCTGTACACCACCACAATGGATTTGAAATGAAGGCATCAAAATTTAAGCTTTAATTCAACGGGTTTAGCAAACAATATGGCATTAACTGTTCAGGAATTACAGTCATTTTTTTTCTAGTCCCTTCATTTTCACAGGTTTAAAAGTAATTGGACAAACTAACAATTATAAATGTTAGCATCATTTTTAATACTTGGATGCAAATCCTTTGCTGTCAATGACCACCTGGAGTCTGGAACCTATGGACATCAACAAATACTGAGTTTCCTCCCTTGAGATGCTTTGCCAGGCCTTTAATGCAGCCACCTTCAGTTGCTGCTTGTTTGTGGGTCTTTCTGCCTTCAGTTTTGTCTTCAATAAGTGAAAATCATGCTCAGTTGGGTTGACTGACTCGGCCATTTAATAACATTCCATTTCTTTGCCTTAAGAAGCTCTTAGGTTGCTTTCACGGTATATTCTGTTTCATAATCAATCTGTACTGTGGAGTGCCATCCTAACAGTTTTGAAGCATTTAACTGAATCTGAGCAGAAAGTATAGCTCTATACACTTCAGTATTCATCCCATCATCAGTCAGATGATCAATAAACACCAGTGACCCAGTTCCACTGGATGCAATATATGCCCATGTCCACCATGTTTGAGAGATGATGTCTGCTGTACCTTTTGGATCACGAGCCCTTCCTTTCCTTCTCCATACTCTTCCCACCATTCTGGTACAAGTTAATCTTGGTTTCATGTGTCCAAAGAATCTTGTTCCAGAACTGGGTAGCCTTTCTAGCAAAATCTAATCTGGCCTTTCTTTCCTTGAGTGTTACCAGTGGTTTGCATCTTGAGGTAAAACCTCTGTATTTACATTCATGAAGGCATCTCTTCGTTCTACACTTTGACAACATTAGGCCTGCCTCCTTGAGAGTGTTCTTGACTTTTGGGTTTTCTTCACCAAAGAAAGAATTCTACAGTCATCCACTTTCATTGTCTTCCATGGTCTTCCAGGCCTTTTGGTGTTGCTGAGATCACCAGTGCATTCTTTCTTTTTTGAAAATATACCAAATTGTTGATTTGGCCGCTCCTAAAGTTTCTGCCATCTCTATGATAGGTCTGCTTTGTTTTTTCAGTCCTCCTTCACTTGCAGTGACACCTCTTTGGACTGCATATTGAGAGTTCCCAGACCTTTTATCTCCTTAATTGGTCATGGAATAATGAGGAAACAGGTCACACCTGGCCATGAAACTGGTTATTAGTAAATTACTTTTGAGCCTGTGAAAATGGAGGGACTATGTAAAAAAAAATAGAAGCAGAATGTGATACCTGGTTCACAGATCGTCTCACAAATCACAGGACATATGTAGCAGTAGGAGCATTGCTAGGGGAAGAAAACAAAGGTTTAAACAGTATTCTGAAAGAAGCCATACATTCAACCTTTACATAGACCATCGGATTTGTAAAAGCCTGGGAGCTCTATAGTGGCCATAAAATGTCCGTCGTCAACTTGGGAAAGTGATACAATATAAAATAAATTGTATAGAGAGAGATTTTAAATAATATTTTATAGCACCGATTATTATGATATATTATACACCCTTCTTTGTACCACACTTGTATGCATACTTTGTATAGATGTACTTACATCACAGTGTTGGCAATGCACTGAGGAGTCTCCTGCCTCACATGGGCATTCATCACAACTATTGCAGTGCTGAGAAAGAGGGAAAAAGACAGCAAAAATTCCTTCTGAGAGTCTCTTTGTATTTTAATTGATGCCCTTATGCAAATGCTAGAGCTTCACATTTATAGATATTGACTGCTTGGAAGAGTTGACTATATAACAGCTTTGTGACAGACAAATGCAGCACCTGCACTTTAATAGCTATAACTCAAACTGCAGTTGGAATTAGTCAGAAAAGGCTAAAACTTTTTTTGGAGCAGAAACCTTACACATCAGCATGTTTTGCAAGGAAAGGCATCTGATAGCCATGGTAAAATATGGAGATGGACCAGTGATGCTTTGGGCTGTTTTGTGACTATCGATCAAGGGGCTACAGTAAAAAATATACGACACACTGAATACAGTTCAATTTGTATTCATTCATGATATGTTTGTTTCACTACAGTATGAAGCTTCCCTTCCCAGTCTGTAATGGCCATAGAAAGAAAATAGCCGGAGAGAACAGGCGACTTACAAAAGTGTGTTGTTCTTACTTAGAATCTACTCTCATTTTTTAATGATATCAGCCTTCATTAAGATATGACTGCCCATATTAATCGGAGTCAAGATATTGCCATGCCGACTCTGTTGGAGTCGACCTCCAGTTCGCAAACCATAAGTAAAACATTCAGTTTAAAAAAAACAAACAAACAAAAAACGTTAAACGTAGCCAATCAGAGCAAAGATATTTACATGTTTAATATTTAAAGGCACAGCCACAAAATTAGCCTGTCTTATCCTATAGGGTTTTCATACCATGCTAAAATGACATGAGAAAAAAGAACCAAGGCATTTTTTTACATTTAAAAAAAAAAAAAAAAACCCTCACAAACTTTAGAAAAGCATCTCAGGGAATAAAATAAAATAACTGAAAAGTGTACGGCATGCCCCCTTTAAAGTTGAGATGATAAGCGTGTTAAAGGCAGAAAATAATTTTGCCAAAAATACCCATAATTTGCCCCAAATTTTTCATTTTTCAGCCATAGCGACATCCAACAAATGTAAGGACGCTAATTGTTATGCTACCTATTACAGTTGCCTATCGAGCAAGGATAACATTCTATCATTAATGGAACAGATATATAATTACCAAAAATGTATTGCATTCATGTTTTACTGTATATGGTGCGTATGGGGTATGTGGTGTGTGTCATTCGTGCCGGTACCTCACAGATGGAGCACAGGCTACACAGAGATCCACTGTGATACTGTAATGTAGTTGTGGTCTCTGTCTCAGCTTCTTTTCCTTTTTCATCATCGCCGGTGTGTTCTACAGAGCAAACAATACACTTAATCATTCAAAATCTACATGCACTGGATGCATGGATTCTAATCCATAGTCTTGGAAGCAGAGATCCACACTGCTGCTTCAGCTGTGTTGGTAGATCACTATCACCATCCAAATTCTCCATTAAATCATTACAGATTTTAACTTGACTTGTGAAATAGAAATTTGGCAGTGAAGACCAAATGTCAAGACAGATTTAATGATTTTTATTAGTGACAGTAATAATAAATAAGGAAATCACGAAAGCTGATGATCGACTAGATCCATGAACAGAAATCTGACTAGTATAAACACGATCACAACACTAATGTTGGAATAAACGAAATTTTTGTCATTATATTTTCGGGACATAGAGTAAGAGAGAGTTAAGGTATTATTGTGTTACAATTAACTCTCATCAAAACTGGCTCTTTTAGATTTAAGGCAAAACATTTCATTTCAATTCAACTCAACTTTATTTGTACAAGTGTTTTTAACAATATACATCGTCGCAAAGCGGCTTTACAAAAAAATCTGGATGTAGATTTAGATCCCTAATGAACAAGTTGGAGGTGATGGGAGCAAGAAAAACCTCCCAGAAACGACATGAGGAAGAAACCTTGAGAGGAACCAGACTCTAGAGATCCCATCCTCTTCTGTGTGACACGGGATAGTGGGATTTATAAATAATTAGGATACATCAACATCAAACCTCATGAAATCTTCTGCCATATGATACCATCACTGCTTACAAACAGACTATCATACATAAAAACTTGTTTCTAAACTAGCTGTCAGTAAATTGGTTGTTTTAACTGTGAAATATTTTTTAATTTCAAAATTTCAAAACCGGCTTTCATTATTTATGGCTCGTAATATAGATCTAATTGGATTAGCTCTGCAGTCTTACAAAATACTAAATTACTGACTAAAAAAAAAGAAAAAAAAGAAAAGTAGTGTCATTTGAGGACAAACCGATGTGTGCATTGACAGTGTAAGCGTTTTGTCAGGTTTACAGAGATCTTCTTTCACATACTGTAAACATTCCACTGTTTGCTCAGGTTAGGGTTCATTGTGTGCTTGTAAAGGAGCAATCAGACTGTTGCGTAAAGGTGTATGCTGGAAGTGCCAAAACTGCATTCCTGCAGAGGCACACACCCCTGACTCACAGTTTGCCCCTCAACACTAGGCTTTGCAGAGTAAAATGAATTAAAATGTTTTTGGTAGGTATTGCATGTTTCTTGAAATTTATGCCAAGGTTTTTATAAAGAGCAGCTACACCAATTAAAACAGTATCTCTGTGCCATTTTGATAAACTACTAAAGGCTAAGAACAAGTCTGGGTTAAAAATAGTGAGTACTTGCACAGCAGCCGTGGCTTAAAAATATGAACTTTTGAGCAGAAAAAATTGTGATCTGAATTTTTTTTTTTAAATTTAAAAACCTATTAGGTTATATGGTTATCATACCATGGATTTTTCATATTGTTTCACTCACAGCTACAGAGTATTAAATGGTCTAAATCACGATGTCAAACACACGGCTCACCAAATTAATTTGTAATCAATGTTCTAAAAGAGCTCGTCTCTGTTATTCCACTAGGAGGAAAACTAGAGCAAAAACTCAGGACCACGTGCTAATGACTAAAGGGACCGACTCACCCTTCCCAGAATCCAGTTCATTGTTTTTGTTTTGAAAATCACACGACCGCTACTCTGCTAGCTTTCTGTGCAGCAAAACCTCTGCAAATTCACTGTTAGTGATCCCTTCGAAATCCTTCTCGAACTTTTTCTTCACGTGTCACGTGGAAGTTGTGAATAGAACATGCCTGATATTTTCTTTCCTTCATGGCCACCCACGACACAGCCGAGGCTGGTTCTGGTCCATTACAATGGAATAATCATACGAAAACGTAGTGGATCAGTCGAAAGAATTTAAAGTATAACTGCAGTACTTTGACCAAAAAAAACACTTCAATTTCATGTTACAATTTATGATCTATGGCTTGGAATGTTGCTGCATTGCTGCGGATTGTTTTTCAAACAGTGGAATATCCATGGATGCGAAAATGCTGACTCGCTACTTGGCGCAGAGGCTTCTGGGAAGGGCGAGTCAGCCCCTTTGATGTGTAATTCTTCATTAGCAACCAAAAGATTTGATGCTGTAATTCTATCTCTATCCAAAAGATCTTCATTTATTAATTTAAAGGTTTCAGAACAATGGGGATGAACACATTTAAATCACACATTTTTTTGGTAATATTTTAATTAGTAAATAATGTTGATTTTTTTTTTCTCTCTTCAGTATCATGAGATTTTTTTTTTTTGAGTCCAAGGGGTGAATATTTATGCAAGGCACTGCATATATGTTAAAACCATTTTTATTATTGTTGTTCCCTTTTATTTATTTATTTTTATTTTTAAGAATTAATTCCAGTCTATTCATCTGTTTCGTAGGTGATATACAGTATGTTCTGATTTGTGCATGCAGAACAAAGCTTTCAGATAAATGCTGATAAATGAAAACATTTAAGGAGGAGGGGTTGATGTGGTACTGGTCTAATAAATTAATTTTTGGTCCTATATCCTAAATATTGGAGCTATTTTAACCTCATTTTATTCCAGCTTTGTGGAACATTGTTATTGGTCATTTGAGGTATTAGCAGATAGGTTTGTGGGTTTTTATATATATATATATATATATATATATATATAAACTGAGCACTGAATCTGCATTATTGAGCATCATGCCCCACTACTATTCCACATCACTCGAATCCTTCCACCAACCTTTGCCGATTTCACACTGATGGTAAATTTGCAGTTGAAAATTGTAAATTCAGAAGCACCTTGCTTCACAGCTGATAAAGATCCAAAACAAGATGTGGTTTTCTAGAAACTGTGTGTACTACACTGAACTTTACAAATTAAAGGAGGGGGGGAAACAAACCAGTTGCTCCGTTATACTATAAAGCACATTATACTGGCATGATCTGGTTCCACTTGTCCCCTTAAGAGAGACACAGTACATCACTACAAATCAACACAAAGATCTTCTGATTAATCGCTCTGAGAAAACATTTCTATCCTGATCAGAGTGGTATATTCCAGGATGACGCTGCATAAGGACTCACTGAATGGTTTAATGAGGATGAAAATCATGTAGATCACATGCTATGGCCTTCCCAGTCACCAGACCTCAATCTACATGAACCTAAAACACAAGAACACTAAAGCTCTGAAGCTCAGTGACCCAAAAGACACATTATGCTGGGTTTTTTTTTGTCCTTTGCCTGTATTTATCATCTTAATTGCTCTAATTTTATTTAAGCAATATGATTATTTTTTTGTTCAGTGATTTTCAGGTAGTGGCTGTGAATTGTTCCCCAAATGGGCTCCAAGTTTTTGTCGACGAGGCAAAAGAAAAACATTCAGTAGATCTCCTCTACTAGTATTAGTATGTATTACTCCTCCCATGTCAATCAGAGACACACTAACCAATTGTGTATGAGGAAGAGGTCAGTTAGCGTCACCTCTACCTCTGTGACAGCTCGGAAAGATGTAGCAGCTGATTAAAAAGTAACCTATGAACTTTTATGACCCCACAAGATTCATCTATCATTTCAGCAGTTATGAAAAAGCTTTCGACAAATGATCATTTTATGTTTGGGTCAACAGCAAACACCCACAGGGGGCTTAAAATGTTTTGAAGAGTTCAGATGCTTGCTTGTGTTCAGATATAGCAGGCTATTTTAGAACTGCATGCCTGGAACGAGACAATAAAAGCACACACTGTCCCAAACTGGAATAAAGAAAACACCTTACAATTGTAATCAGTGATTTTTAGCGGTAAATTTACTCAAAGCAAGAGTAAATCTGAAGGTGCTAAAGATCACTGATCGGTGGTAAATTAGTTGAAATCAATGCAAAATATGATCCATTCACTAATCTTGTGTTCAATGTATAAAATTGCTTAGATGCTTAAAACATGTACTTTTGTGACAGCATGGATAAGAGTGAGGCTTAAAACTGTAGCACTGTAAAATAGATACCTTCAGCTTTTTCCTCAGCTTGATCATCTGCGTCTTTTTGTCCATGCTCGTCTTCATTGCCTCTGGCCTGGTCCTCATCATCCTCTTCCGTTGCAGAATGTACTTTAATATCCTGTTCCTCTGCTTCATCAACATCCTCCTCACTGTCATCCTTGTCATCAGACACAGCAACTTCCTCCTGTTCTTCCTCTTCTTCCATTTCTTCTTCTTCCTCCTCCTCCTCCTCCTCCTCATCATCATCATCTATGGGTTCTTCCTCCTTAGCTCCATCTTCCTCATCATCCTCCTCTGCATCTTTTTCTCCTTCAGCTTCGTCTTCCGTAGTGGCTTCTTCCTCAGCCTCTTCCTCTTCTACATCATCCTCCCTATCAGCTTCACCCTTCTCTGTGGTGTCTTCTTCCTCAGCGTCATTGTCCTCTTCAGATTCTTCCTCCGTTGTCTGATCCCCTTCTGCTATGTCTTCTTCCTCATCATCATCTGCCTCTGTTTCTCCATCTTCCTCATCATCACTCTCTCGTCCTAGATCCCGTGCTCCCTCATCAGCTGCTTCTCCGCCTTCCTCACTACTTTCTTCTGTGTTCAATTCCTCCAGCTCCTCTGCTTCGTCCTGGCCCTCTTCTTCAACCTCCACTGCTTCCTGAGTCCATACTCCGACACTCAGAAAAGCTAGCAGGAGCCACACTAGGCCACGAGGCAGAGCTGCCATTTTCAACCGTCACTCAGAAGGAACCGGATCTTCCAGTCTAGTGCAGTGTCCCCACCCTAAAGCAGTTTCAACTTTAGTTCTTTGCACTAGATAAAAGCAAGTAAACAACTCCAGCAAGCCGAACTGCTTGGGCAGTAGGTCTGCTTCTTGTTTGGTTCCTTTTGCAGGCAGTGACCAGTGCAATTCAGGTCACATGCACACGATACACACATGCAAATAAACTGACACACACAATCAGAGAACAAAATGGAGCAAGGAAGCAAGGGAGATGACTGACAAGACCACATGTCTGTTCGGCTGTTCTTCTGATGTCCTCTATTCAACCGGTCTGAGTCAGAAAGATAGCAAACATAGCAATGGTGTGCACACACACACGTGCGCACACACACGAGCGCACACTCCACCCAATCTCCAAAGGCAGCTAAAGCCTGTCACATATATGCGTAGAGCTTCACTGAGCCTGACAGGTGATTGGGATGCTATATAAAGCAGCTCTCAATACACTCTACAATCCAACCTTGACCTCACTCGCAGAAACTGAAACCAGTTCTCTCTGATCTACTTCTTTCATCCTCAAATGTCATCTATTCCATCTACTTGCTTACCAACACTAGAAAACAGGAAAAACAGTAATAATAGTAATAATAACAATAATAATCCTCATCATGTATCTGCATGCTCGTGATTTAGAAGATGTGCAAAATCTGTCATGTGACTCATGTAGAGGTTAGATGTAGGTCTGAAATTGAGGTTACAACAATAAACAATGTAACATTGCTATACTGAGATGCTGTAAATATTCACAAATGGTTTACAGGCACATTGTATCCCTTGAAAAAGTTGAATTAAAGAAAACAAAACCATGCCAGGTATACCCCTGTCCCAGTATTAACCAGGCACTTAGCGCATTGGGCGGCGCCGATCTCTGTTTCCATAGCCCTCGGCCTCTCGCCTATTACATAGCTAGGATTACAGTGGGGGGCTAGTCCTCTGGTAACCCTGAGAGTTTGACTCCATACTCACATTTGTATTGCGTCATGCCTCGCCAGATGGCAGTAGGAGCCATTTTTATGATGGTATTTGGTATGATCCGACTGCGAGTAGAACTTGCGATCTCCCGGTCAAGAGGTGGACACACTAACCACTGTAGGTTTGAATAACCACTCAAATGTTCCAATCCATGTTGCTTTGGCAACTGTGAGCAATATATATATAAAATAAGGAGGTTATTGCTCCAGGCAAAACATAAGGTAAGTAAGCAGCTTAAGACCTAGCTAGCAGGTTGGAACTGGATAGGACAAAATTAGGGCAGAAATTTGGGTTGAAAGTCTTTGGGTTGTACACACTGTTAATAGAATCTATAGAAACGTTTCCAGGATCTTTCCACTCCTACTCTGAATGAATTACATGTTAGTGTCAGCTTGTAACATGCATCACAGCGATCAGGACATACGATCATGTGATGACAGAGCTATCGGCTTTCCTGAAATGAGTAAATACCAAGTCAGTTGTAAGATTTGTCAGAGTATGACATACCCGAACACAATACAGGACGTAAGACATGAGGCCTGGTCAAATTGTGTGAGGACCTAAGAAGACACTCGAGCCTAAAAAAAGACCCACCACCATTCATTCAATGCCACATCACCATCATCATCAGTCTGGGTCTTGTTACAGCGGAGATTCATTTTAGTTACTATTATCATTATTTATATTATCATTAGGTATTTCATTGCAATACAGGTACATGGTCAGTAATCCTTTAACATCACTTGATTTGACTCTATGAAGTCAAATAAAGTCTATAAAATTTGATTGTATTTTAGCTATTTTTGGTCATTTTGTAATAACTGTAAAAGCAAGAGATAACTTACAAGAGCAACAGTCATTTTCTACAGTTTCCTTACAGTTTTTGTAAACAGACAAGTGTATCTCTGTAGGGATTATTTCCATGTTGTCAGACATTTATAACATTATGAACCTGTCAATGGTGAAAACAAGCGGTTTATTGTGATGACAATGTTTGCCTGATAGGATTATGTTGTATAGACATTACATTACAGACATATAGCAGACAATCTTATCCAGAGTGACATACAACATACCCAGAGCAGCCTGGGGAGCCTTGTTCAAGGGCACTTCAGACATTCCTGATGGTCCAGGGAATCAAGCCAGTGACCTTTAGGTCCCAAAGCTGCTTCTCTAAGCTTTAGGCTGTGGCTTCCCCATAGACATTATAGACATTTTGTTGTTGCCGGTTATACCATTCTAACTCAATACTGGACCGGTTTTAATCGTTTTTGTCCCTAGTAAAAATTTGGACCTAAAGAGATGGAAAAATAGGGCCCAGGTTAAAAAAAATCCCAGAGCCTCCATCCCAATTGTTATTATAAGTAATTACTAACAATGACCACTAGGTGGTACCCGCACAAAAATGCTGCAGTTCACCTTTATTTCATTTCAGCGATGATAATTCAGAGGAGAAAATCTCATGAGACTGTTGCAAGAAAACTTTCGCACAACTGTATGGTTCATTTTTATTACACGAGTTATTATACAAATTATACACATCACAGACCCTGAAAAATCCAAGACCCAAAATATAACCCACAAAAAATAGTAAGAATTGACTCCCTTGTTTATTAAGGGTGGACTGAATGAAGAGCAGAGTCTTAATATATTTAGACATCTATGTAAACACAGGTTTGGAGAAAGGCAGTATTCTTACAGTCAAAAACAAATGAACAAATGTATACAATCAAACTTATTTTGCCATCCTCTTGTCCAAGTTTGACTCAATTCTCTTACTCTGCAGTCTTCCCTTTTCCTTTGGAACAATAAACACAGACACAAGAAGAGGACAAACGTGGCCTATTTAAATAACAGAAGCAGTTTTACCACACTCATAAAATAGACTGTATGACAGGAATACATTGCCTTCTACAGCACTGTGTCTCTGTGTGGGAGACGAAGAGATAGGGCACAAAAAAAAAAAAAAAGGGGGGGGATGAAAGATGACTTGACCATTCTCATATCTCTGGTGTGGATGGGTTTACTAAAATAAAAAAAAGACAAGAAAAAGAAAAATTAAAGCTACATTGAGAGATTACATTATACAACTCAGAGCCAAGCTTTGGCACTAAAAATGTAATAATTATATTATTTGCAACAATATAAACAAATGAGTTAATAATGTTGAAAATAAAGTCACCTTTACGGGTGGGAGGAGGCTTAATGGATTTTAGCACACTGCTCTGAGAGAGCGCCTCAGCCATCCACAGAAGAGTAGATGAACAGAATTCCATCTGGAGGAGAGCGACCGTGAATAAGAAAGATCAGTACTTCAAGATTTTCTGAATGAATGAGGTTACATTGAACTAAATCAAAGCAGACCACTAACCTCAGACTCGAGGGCTCTTAATCTGCGATCCAAATCCCTGATCTCGGCTGTCTGCTTGAGAACACCATCCACTCTATAAGCACAAAGAGGAAAATGAAACCAAGATAAATGTCAGATGTTTTTTCACCTTCAATGTGAGACAGCAACCAAGAAAATTCAAGTGAAAAAATGTTTTAGTATATTAAAAAAGAGAAATAAACCGGTCGCATAAGTGTGCACACCCCTTCACTAATTAACAATTATTCGCCTCAGGCTCAATGAATATCGGTGAATAATAACCTTGACTTCGTCTTGGTTATTATTCACCGATATT
>JAOTRR010000059.1:23154592-23166742 GCA_028570945.1 Gogo arcuatus
AAAAGGCTGAGAGATTTATTCAACGGTCAATAAGGTAAGATACCTTGTTTTTTTTATGACAGTGACTTGACTCAGTTCATGCTGTCAGAAAAGTGGGGGTGCGCTTACAGGGGCAGGTGCGCTAATTAGGTCGAATACGGTATGTATGGTTTTGACATACCATGGCATGTAATACACTGACTGAGAGGAACATATATTCAGAATAATGAAAAAGGTCTTAAAATGTTTTATTGTATTGTAATTATATTTTTGTGGCATTGAGGACTACTGAAGACAGCATAAGTTAACATGAACCAGATGAAAGTGAACCAGATAAAATCAAATCAAATCTGTATTTAAGCCAGGGCCTTTGATCATGCCAGACAGAAAGTGGAATGTACGGAATAGTGCTGTGCACTGAAATATAACAACTAATACCGTATGTATTAGGTGTTTTGCATGTAACTTTTGCTTCTTTAAAGTATGTATGCCAGGGTTCAATTCTGTCATTAAAGTACAATAACGTACTGTACGTCTAATACACATTCTTTAAAAACATTAGCTGAACCATCAGCTTTACCCAAAAGACAATGGAAAATGTTAGCCGCAGTACATACCGTAAGAGTTTTGATGTCTTCTATCCGTACCACAAATTCATCTCTTTCCCTAAAGATACCCTCTCCTCCACTTTCACTCTCATCCTCGTCAGTCTCTCCTGCAATGGCAGCACCACTCTGTTTCTGTGCCAGATGTAATGGCAGGATTTGAGGTGCTGGGGGTTCTTCTGGGGATGGAGGAGCTGGAGCAGGCTGCTGAGGGCGAGGGGGGCTTGGGGGTGTGGGCATCTCAGAGAGTGGAGGAGAGGCTACAGGCAGAGGATGTGGTGGAGAGAGGACAGGTAAGGAGGGGGCAAGAGGGCTGGCTGGAGGTGACGACTGCTGAACTGCAAGTTTCTGTGGTGGAGATGGGTTGTCCTCCAGTTCAGGAAGGGGTGAGGGGAGAGAGAGTGGAGGAAGAGGTGGAGGAGAGGGTGAAGATGAAGATGCAGGTGATGATGGAAAGAGAGATGGAAGCGAATGGGGAGCTGCTGCTTGAGAAGCTTCTTTAGGTGAGTCTGTAAAAGTAAAGGAATATTTACCAAGTTTATTGCCACACCACGAAATATGAACAATAAGATATATGACTATTGGCCTTTAGTGCTCAAATATGGTCTCACTCAAAAAAGAGGAAGCTTTATAGAGTTGCTAGCTGTCAACCTATCAGAACTAAATTTGTTTGTGCTCTCTTTTCATACCTCCTACTTTTGGAACACTCAGCAACTCCATTTCTGGGACTTTTTCTTCTACTCTTTTGTCTTGCTCCTCTTCTTCATCTTCATCTTTCATTTTTTCCTCCTCAATCTCATCACCTTGCTCATCTCCTGATAATATGGCAGATTCAATAGACTGTGCATGTGTATGTGAAGAAGACTGTGTATGCATATGTGTTGGGGTTTGTGGGCTAAGGGAAGGTGGCTGTTGTGTTGGTGTCAGTGGTGTAGGAGGAAGTGGAGGAGGAGGTGGAGGGAGAGAGGAAGTCTGCATTGAAGAAGTGCTTAGCTGTGGAGTGTCATATAGAGCAGAGATGGCCGAGGATATACTCTTTTGGAGGTCCTGGTTTTTCCCCACAGAGTCTTCTTCATCTGAGGAAAAAGACGGAAGTGTTTCCAGATTCCTCTTCAGTTCTTCATCCAAGCGCTTGCAAGGACTTGGGCATCCACCCAAAGACAGCCCTCCATCGCCTTCACTATCCCCATAACCAGATGATGCTGCAGGTGCTGGTGGAGGTGGTGGTTGAGGAGATATAGGATGGATACCTCCACTTTTTCCTGGAGATGAATCACCATTCCCAGAGCTGCTCCCTGGCCTTTTCCCAGATTTTAGAAAATCCAAAAAAGAAGCCACAAAACCAGTCTTCTCAGAATCTCTCTCTTCTATCTGAAAAATGGCAAAATACATGAAGTAATTACAAGATGAGCATGAGCAAATAAAATATGGTCTACAGCATACAGGTAATAAGGCTCACAGATAAGTAATTAAATACACTTAAGGGAAAAAAAAAAAACATGCTTCGTTCTCTCACATCTTGTGTTCTGGCCTTGTTCTTGTCTATAGGTCTGCTGATATCAGGCACTCCTGGTGTTCCTGGACTCAGACCCAAAGAAGGGGCAGAGCCCACAGAACCATCTGAAAGGGCTGGGTCAGTACCAGACAAAGAATCTGTCCTCAAGAGGGCATCAGAAGATGACATGGTACCAATAGGAAGCTTGATCTACAAAAGACAATAAAAATTAGACATTTACCAGACATATGCACTTGGACCTTAATATACTTTGTCATCAAATAAGATCATAAAATACTAAAGGAAAATAGGTTAAGTCCTCCATCCAAACTTGCCTTGATAGGTTTGATTGGCTCTTGGTGCTGTTGTGGCTGGTGATGCATTTGCTGCTGTTGCTGCATATGTTGTTGATACAGTTGACTCTGATCTTTGTTGTCCATCATAGAGTCATCTCGCCTGCCTCTGCCTCTGCCTCTACCTCTACCCCTGCCTCTCTCAGGAATATATCCTGTTCCACATTCTCCCATCATGGCCCTGGAGTGGTGGGGCTCAGGCAAAGGGCGTATGCGTGGGCGGCCACGAGGCCTTGGGGGACCTTCCCTTTTGGGCTTAGTGGGCTTCCTGCCTCTCTTTTTTGGTCCATCATGGGGAAGTAATTGTGGAGGAGGGCCAAGAGATGGATAGCCAAAATCCAGATCACCCATTAGGGGACTCATAGTTCCACCACCAGATTTCCGACAACTGGATACAAGGTCAGGAATTAGGTCAGGAAGTCTTCGGCTATTTAGTCGAATGTCAGCAGGAACATCAGCCTTATCTTCATCATCCTCAAATTCGTACTCCTGTGCATAGCTCTTTTTGGGGAGGGAATTAGGATCAGGTCTCTCCTTCAGCAAGTGGAAAGAACTGGACTTCAAGAGCTTTTTGGGTCGGGATGAGCAGAAGATTGGAGAGGTGAGTCCTCCTGATCCGGAACCAGAGCCTCCAGAACTTACCATCTTACCACCAGATCCTTCCCCACCATTTGCACCACTTCCCATTCCAAGGCTAGTTGGCTGAGACTGGATCAGCCCAAGTTGCTCTGTATTGACTGTTGAAGGGAGCTCATGGGTCTTCAAGGAGTCAAGGTCAAGGTGCATGGTTCCATTGTCAGGCTCTGCAAGATCGTGGCAATACTGCCCATAATCTTGATCGCCAGGATGACCAAGCATGTCATAACTTGCACCTGTATCATCCCCTCCACCTTCTGCAGTTGATTTTATGCCCTCCATACCTTCTTGTCCTGTCTGCGCTTGGGAAACTCCATCTTGACCCTGCCCTGTTCCCCCAGAGCAGCTTGACTTGTACTCTTCTGGGCAGAACATGTCCTCCATTCCAGGAAAGAAAGAACGTTCTTCATCTGGAAGGAGAGAGTCTGGGAAACAAATAGATGTTAATGGAACAAACCTCTGGTTCTGATGGGACTGATTCTGATTTGTATTTGACTTCACTGCTGAACCCCTAGAGTCAAAGTGATGGTCTCCTTGATGCTGCTGGTCAAGCTGAGCTTGAGGAAGCTGAGAGGAATGGGAGGAATGAGACTGCTCTTGTTGCTGTGCAGTTGCAGAGGCTGACTGAGCAGCAAGGTGGTGATGGCTCTGTTGAGTCTGATGCTGAGGGTGAGCATGGTGGTGGGAGTTAGGGTGTTGAGCTTGAGGGGGTTGTTGCGATTGGTGGTGGTGATGAGAAAGGTGATGCCCATGGGAGGGGGTAGATAAGCCCAAGTCAGGCTCAGAAAGATACGAATGTAACTCAGAGGGATGGTGTTGTGAAGGATGATGAGATGAAAGTCTCTGTTGATCCTGTGATCTGTGTCTTTCAACATTTCCTCCAGTTCCAGCTCCAGAATTTCCTCTTCCTCCTTCATTTCCTGCTCTATCATCCACCATTCCTCCTTCCTGACTTGAAGTTCGAGAAAGGGAGCGTTCCAGCATGTCCAGAGAAGACACTGTGGTGGATTTTGGATGGTTCTGGTCCTGCTGCTGAGAACCATGGCTATAGTGACTAGCAGCTTCCAAAGCTTGGGTCTGGAGTTGAAGCTGTAATTGAGATGCTTGAGGCTGGGAATGGGTTTCTGCTGCTGTAACCCCACCTGCTGCTTCCATTAAAGCCTGCTGGCTAGCAGGGTGTTGCTGTTGCTGAGTGTCTATTTTGCTGCGGGTTGTGTGGGAGAGCACCGACTGTAACAAATGAGGAGGCTGACGGGACTGGTCTGTTGGCGATTCCATTAATGTTTGAGATTGAGACTGATGCTGCTGTTGCTGCTGCTGTTGATGTTGTTGCTGATGAGACTGATGATGTCCTGATTGCTGTTGGTGGTGGTGCTGCTGCAGATCAGGTGTTTTGCGAATGTAGGCCATATCTGCTGCCTCTTGGGACTTCTTCTGAAGATCCATATGGGAATGAGAATGCAAGTGAGAATGGGTAGGGGTGTGTTGATGGTGAGAAGATGGATGTTGTGAAATAGAATGCTGGGAAAAAGGATCACCCCGACCATAGTGGACAACTGAGCCCATTGAGTCATGGTGATGATGTGAATGGGAATGAGCTTGATCTGGGTTCCCTCGTCCTCCTCCATCTGTGACAGATCTGCTGCTCTTCTGCTGCTGTTGTTGATGTTTGTGTTGTTGCTGCTGCTGATGCTGCGTTTGGTGTTGTTGCTGATGCTGCTGCTTTTTTAAAGACATTTCCAACTGACTGTCCAGGCCTGCTCCATTCCCTGTTCCAGACACTGCAGCATTTGATGTGGCACTGTGAGTCCGAATAACACTTTGAAGATGATATCTTTCCTCTGAGCTCTTGCCCATCTCATAGGATAAACCCTTGTTTCCATCTTGGGTTGGAAGGACAGGTGGTTGTTGTGTAGACTGTGAGGAATGATGACTTTGAGGGGGGTGATGATGGGATGCTTGAGGAGTAGGACTTTGAGCCTGAAGTAAATGCTGGATGAGGAAATCGTCATCGTCATCATCCTGTTGTGGTCGAGACTCAGTCACACCAAGCAGGCTTGTATCAGACTTGGTTTTGGGAGGTGCAGAGGGATGGTACGATTGTGATCGAGGCCCTCGGGTGTCTGGGTAGCCTTGTGGGGAGGGTAAGAAGGAAGGAGAGAGAACAGATGATAGGTATTTGTTGGATCCTGTTCCAACAGGTGACTGAGCAGGTCGTGAAGGAGCAGGAGAATGCAGACCTGGACGAATGATTCCAGAGTTGCCAGATGGAGATGGGCTGGAATCAGGGATGTGGTAAGACCCTCCTCCACCAGCCACATTATTTCCACCTCCTGTACTGGTACTTCCTCCATTGCTGCTTCCACCAGCTGTTCCCCCACTTGCCCCTGAACGTAAAAGTGCAGGAGAGTGTCCTGAGGCAGCATAGCCCATGGAGGGGCTTCCTGCTCCCCCTAGTGATGGAGGCAGTGAGCCATAACCTGAATCTGTCCCATATACTGATTCTGCTGAAAATGACTGGCTTCCCAGATTCCCGTATCCTTTTGCTACTCCAGACGTCCTGGCTGAAGGGATATCATGCGTTTGTGGGGAACTGAACCCCGCATATGACTGAGATAAATGTGATGGGGGTTGGTTGGGAGAGAAAGATTGAGGCTGCTGTTGGGGTGGGGTCTGACCTGTTAGACTATTAGATGACTTAACTGGAGCCACTGGAGAGCCATAGCCTGAGAGACATGCTTTGGGAAGGGTCTGTTGAGAGGAGTTGGTACTGGAAGCTGGCTGGGAATGTGTTTGTGGAGGAGGCACAGACTGGGTTGGTGGCTGCTGCCGAGAGGATGCGGATGCAGAAGTAGAGCTTGGAATGGAGTTAGATTGGCGTGCACTGGCAGATGCTGAGGAGGAAGATGATGATGAGGAAGATGATGAAGCAGAGGATGCAGAAGGTGGTGTATGGGGAGTTCTGGAGGATGACCCAGAGCCAGAGGAAGAGTAACCACTACTGGAACTGCTTTTTGCTGCCTTCCCAGGCCCACCAGAGGATGACGACGAGGAGGACCCATAAGAAGGTTGGATAATGGGTCGGTACTGCTCTGTCCTGGGGGAAGGCTTATGGTCTGAGGAAGGGCTGTGCTCTCCCAATGGACTGCAGGAAAGACCAGCATGACGGGGATGAGGGGCCTGCTGATACCCAGACACTCCACAACTGAGGTAATGCTGGAGGGGATGAGGTGTGGAGGAGGGAGCTTGTGCTGGCGAGGGACGCTGGTAGTGCTTAATGACACTGTCTTGTCGTGGTACAGTCCGCTCTTGGGAGGCTGGCTGAGGTGGAACTGGAGCAGATGAGAACACTGATGCACTATATAACTGTGAGGACTGGTCCTGAAGCTGTGAGGACAGCAGGTTAAACTGGTGAGACTGCAGATGGCGTGCAGAAGCTGAAGCTGCTGAGGATGCTTGAGCAGGAGTAACACCACTACCACCACTAGGATCATGGCTCCCACGGTAGGCTGCAGCAGCACCCTGAGATGACAACAGACGATCAAAGCCCAGACTTGACTGAGACGGCGTCTTAATGTGCAGCAAAGGATCATGGGGAGACAAGAGGCCATTTGAGGTGGGGCTGAATGTAGGAGTGTCCTGTAAAGAGAGTGAGGGGGTCACCCCAGGAAAAGAGCGTCCAGAAAATGAAGCTGGGTGCTGGTAGGCTGATAAGGCAGAGGATGATGGGAATGACCCAGAACCAGGAAGGGCACCAGAGATGAAAAGCTCTGCAGGGGCAGGTGTGTGCATTGCTAAAGAAAGATGAAAAGGGACAAAATACAGAGATACACAAAAGAAATGAGTATTCAGTACACAAAAACAAAAATAATAAGGAAATTCCAATCTGAATAACCTATAAACAGAATTCACAGAATACTCAGAAGAATCACAGTATAATCAGAAGGCCTATTATCATTTTTCAAAATGTATGCCTTATAAATTGTTGCTATGGTAACAGTGTGCTAACTGACTGCTCCTAATGTTTAGTGATGTACACATTGTTTATATCTATAAATTTGAATTTGCCACTCTATCAAGATAGAACTCACCGGTCTGCCAAGACGGAGTACGGAATTGGGAGAGAAGAGAAGAAGCAGAAGGTGGTGGCTGTGGTCCTCTGGACTCCAGAGCTGAGATCAAGTTCATAACAGAGGGATCTGGGCCTGAGGGACTCGCATGGTGAAGCCCAGCATCAAAAAGCCCAGATAAGCCTATGAAACAGAACACAAATTTCAAAGTTAAATCAACAAATCAGGACAAGCCTGAATGGTGTTCACAACCAATATAGCCACACTGCATGTGCCTATAATACACATTCCTGCAAATTTACACCTAGCACAGACAGTTATGAATTTCTATAAAAGGTGAGCCATATGACTATATATGGGACCGAGTGATACATCAAGAGGCTAAGATCGGCTGATAATGGTGCTTAATACCCTTTATCGGTATTGTCTGAAAGGAGGCCAATTAAGGGCCAATAAGGTGTCTTTATCCTGAGTTACGTAGGTTGCCTTTTAGCATGAAGGATTCACTACATGCTCAGTGTTAAAGCGCAGTGAGCAGAAACGTACTGCATATTCCAGCATGTTTGTGAACCTCAAGAAAAGGGAAATGCTGTTTTATTTATAAAAGGTGATAGAGGTTATATTAGACAGGCCTTTTGGGTTTATAGAACAAATACATTACTTGCATATGTTTACTAAGAAGTTTGCTAAGTTACTAAGCTAGCTGGCATCCTATGGCATCAGATTTATGTCATATGCTGCGAGCGTGATAAAGATGCTCACAAGCAAATTATACTATTTCACACACACAGATATTAACTGCCACTCACATGATATAAGTCCTCACACACAAATCCAACAACCGAGAGTGCAAGCTAAATCTCATTTGAAATAGCATGCTAAGCTAACTGCAGTCAAACGAACATGCAAGTTAAGAGTACAAAGTTTCAACAGTGACATTTATTAGCTAGCCTATGTAAGAAACCTGTTTACACACCTAGAACCTGATGTGTGAGGGTGTGGAGTCAGACTCGGGAGACAGGTGGAATTTTAGCTGAGCTCTGGGCTCGCGTTTATTCAGTCCATGCTTTTCAGCACACTTTCAAAAACTCAACAAAACCAAAACAAATCAGCAGAAACGGGTCTGTCCTGGACTCGCAGCTTTCACTTTCTCAAGTTCATGCTCCACGGTGTGTGCATTCGTGTTTCCAAATCTCGCAAGCTCTGCTAACTCTCTCTCTCTCTCTCTCTCTTTCTCTCTGGTGAAGTTTGTCCAGTAAGAGTATATTGAGTATTTTTTTTTATTTCATTGTTTGTTGTTTGACTGATACATGCTTTCTTTTGCTAGGGCATTGCCATTAAAAGTACTTCAGTATGTGAGAAAAGTTATGTACTGTATATAGGCCTAATTAAAGTAATTCTGCTGTGTACTTAATTCAATTTTTTTTTCATGTACATTTAGGCAGGCCTGCTTGCGTATTTTTGTACTATTAACAATATTTGAATACATTTCTGTTTGAAAGAAATTTTTTTGAGGGGTGGGTATCAGCCGATAATATTGGTTATCAGAAATCACAGACTTTTTTATAGTTATCGATGCCGAAAATCCCTTATCGGTCGGGCCCTACTATATACAATATATATTTCTTACAATAACAAATGTTATATTTTCTGAGAACATCACAGGTGTTAGTACTTCTATGGCACTGATCAACTACATGTTTCATACCATAAAAAACAGACTGATAATAAACATGTCTGTTATAGCTAACGGGGCTCGCACATGGCACTGTAGCGCTTCTCCACCTAACAGCATAGTTTCACAATAAATCCAAACCCAGGGCTAACTGCATCTTTACTGGCTACGTGTATTGGTCACATAACTCTACCCATAAAACTAAGAGGAGTTTCTCTGAAGGTTATCGTGTGGTGACTAGTAGTACTCATTTCACACCACTTCATCACTACAACTTGCACATGGCAGGCTATTTCCCTCCCTCCTCCCACGCTGTTACGACCTGTATCATTCTTTTCATTGTATTCTTTATTTTTACTACATGCTTACCGCATTTCTTCTCTATTTGTACTTTGTTTATTATCTCATATCTTTATTTTTCAATTACATCTATATATTTTGTTGCCCTCTATTACTCTTGCTTACTTGCACAGTTCCAGTGTCAACCACTCAGCATTTTATTACACGTTGTACCCTATATAACTGTGTATGTGACTAATTAACCCTTTGAACATTAAAAATTACTCAAAAAAAATAAATAAAAAACCCCACAGGCATCTCTCATTTGGTGTTAATTTTCATTCAGAAGAACTAGTAAGCATGAGGCACAAGTTTGTTTCAAAGGAAGCACACACACCCAAAGACAAGTGTGACAATACTTTCATTTTTAGTAAGCAGACAGATGAGCAAATATATGTTTAATGGCTGCCCGTTCACCAAAGTGTGCCAGTACTTTAATCTTTAGCGAAAACACAGACACATTCGAGTGCATTACCAGATGATGCAAAAAACACAAAAACACAGGCCATGCATCTGTAGCTGAAACTCAAATATCTTTCTAGCATTCCGCTCCTTTATGTTACCCTACGGAGGACGCAAACAAACAGAACAGAAAGCCATTTGGGTTTTCCCTAGAAAGTGGTGGGCTTTTTACATTTCTTTGCTGTGATAAGTAAGATCAAGCTAAATAGAGATAGGAATTCATCACTCAAAGTAAATAAGGAAAACCAAATCTGAAACATACAATTGCGGTTTTAAAAAATGCTGGTGTTCTTAAACCTGGCAAAAAATGTCTTTTGAAAAGTCTGTCTCTGCTAGCCTTCTACTGAATTGTTGTGGTGGCTGAGACATGAATTCACCCTGAGACATTAATCAGAACGTGTGTTCGACTGTGTGTGACCAGTTGATGACCTGCACTGTTTTTGGCTCCACCTGTACGCCCTGCCTCCGCTCACATCATACGGAGGCAAGAAGAGTAGCCAAATTCAGCAAGGGTACTTAGTTACGGCACAGCTCCTGTGGCAGTGAAAATAGCTACAAAGTGGATGTTTATGGGTAATTTGTTAATCTAAGCCATTCTGCAACGCTCGGTGGAAAAGCGCAAGAAGTTACCAAATTTCCAAAAAGAGCACAACAGGTACAAATACAATGTCACTCACCCAGACTCCTGCCAGCCGCACCCCACGCCCCACCCTGTCCAGAGCTGCCCGGATGGTGATTGGTTGCATAACCTTGTAGTGGATGGGGAGTGGCATAGGCTTGCCTGTGGAGGAGTTCAGACTCTGGATGGGAAGATCTGGAACTACCGTACACCAAACTGACAAAAAAGGATGCAAGTATGACAATTTTGACATAAATATAAAATTTTTACTGACAATTATTTTCAATGTCATGCAAACAATTGAGATGCAACTATGAGTAACTATGTTCACTTCAATATCACTCTTATTATATCAGAACAACAGTAATGTGTTAATGCATGTACACAGAACTTTATCAGCATTAAGGATAATTAATTGTTTAAAAAGAATTGTTATTATTAAATAATTCTGTTCTAATATACCAAGTCTCTGTGATCTACAAGTTTTACTAAGAATTACTGTTACACAACAAAACAGTTAGTAGTAGTATATCAAAGCCTTTAACCTAGAATAATAATTCCATTACATTTGATTAAATTTGTCTAATTCAATAAAAATGAATTGTGTCAACATGTCCTTCCTAACTCACTATATGAACTTGTATGCAAATATGGGTGTGTAATCTAATGGTGAATCATGATCACTCATACAATTGTGGTTAAGTGATTGCTTAATAACTGTGACAGGCCATAATGAAGGTGTTTATGCAATATCAACATTATTACATGTATATAAACAATATGGCCAAAAGTTTGTGGACACATGGCCATCACAGTCATATGTGGGCCTTTCTTAAACTGCTCCTACAAAGTTGGAAGCACAAAATGGTATAAGATATCTGCGTGCTGTAGCGTTACAATTTCCCTTCACTGGAACTAAGAGGCCCAAACCTGTTCCAGCACGACAATGCCCCTGTGCACAAAGTGAGCTCCATGAAGACATGGAAGAACTCGAGTGACCTGTACAGAACCCTGACCTCAACCCTACTGAACATCTTTGCGATGAACTGGAACGCAGACTGTGCATCAGGCCTCCTCTACCAATATCAGTGCCCGACCTCAAATCACCACAGCCGCACTCCAAAAATCAAGTTGAAAGCATTCCCTGAAAATTGGAGGTTATTACAAGAGCAAAGAGGGGACTAAATCTGGAATGAGATGTCCAACAAGGACGTATGGGTGTGATGGTCAGGTATCCACAAACTTTTAGCTGTATACTGTACATAGATTATTACATTGTTTAGAAACAAAAGTATCCAAAGGGTCTTTTAAATCCAAATGTACAGTCTTGCATTAGAATGTGAAAGTCTGGACTAAATTCATAATAAAAATGAAGTACTGAATAACATATTCGTTGCCTTTTTTTTTTTTTTTTTTACTATATATCATCGTTTTATAACAAGGTAAGAAGGCATATGCAAAAGCAAAAAAAAAAAAAAAAAAGGCATAACTTTAAAGCAGCAAGCCAAAGGCAAAGTCATGGCGAGCAGATTCCTGTCTGAAACCGTGGCAATGTTCATACATGACCTGAATCCAGTCTGTGAGCAGGAACATATCGCTGCTCCTGAATTATCATTTGATTTGCATTTTTTGCAGAGCATTCTCGAGAAGGATATCGTGCACACTGCATACCTGAACACGCATGCACCCTATATATTTACATTAGACTAGTATCAATCTAATATCCTGTGAGTGTTTAGCGGGAACAGATGTCCTAACACACAGACTAGCACCAGTGCTAAGAGTGGAATGGAGGGAGGCTACGATGGCTAACAGCTTAGCAGCTTAACTAGCATCTCTAAGTGCGGCTGGGAAGAAAACACTTGCTCAACTCGATGCCTGGGTTGGTCTTGACGAATGAAAAAAAACCCCACAAAT
>JAOTRR010000059.1:23179258-23190522 GCA_028570945.1 Gogo arcuatus
TGCACTCTGCCATCTTGCTACTACTGTTTACTCCCGTTATGCATTGTGCAACGCCTTCCGTTCATGACGCATCCTTGATTACAACGGTTCCGCTCAAAACTGGTTCGCTAGATGGCACCAAGGTGGAAACACAGGTCCTATGGTTTAACATTTAAAAGTAAAACACAGAAAACAAATGCTTTTATCAAATGAGTAGTATATAGCTTTAAATTATACTGTATACACTAAGTGCTACTCATTCAATAACACATAGTGTTTTGGAGACATTTATTTAACATTTCATCAAAGGAGCCATGGGTGTCAGCACTTTGTAACAGTCCTGTTGCTTTGCAAAGTTTTCCAGCACGGGAAAGTCTTCAGGATAGAGGAGTTTACGCTTTCTGGTTTCTCGGTAAAATGGCAAGCTGCGTCTTTTGAGAAAGAGAGAGATGCTGGTGAGGGAACAACTGTTCCTGCTATAACATAAGCGATACCAGGAACTAACCTGTCTCACAGACGTTCCACGATATAAAACTTAAGTTTAAATCATTGACTGCAGAAAACATGGACAGCGCATCATCTCTAAAAAGTGAAGCCACCACAGGTCTAGCGCCCCTGCTGGCTGGCTGCAGTACAGTTTTTAGCCCTGGCCCATCCCCATGTGTTTCAATGCCAAAAATCGCCTTTTTTTCCATGTCACTTTTTTATTTTTCCCAAGAAATTAGTTTTTAAAAGGTTCTTCTATTATAAAGTAAGAAGGCATGGATACACTTGACTGACAGCCTTCCTAGAAGAGACTGGCTAACTTCACCACACAATTTACCGTCATATACCTACCTACTTATTTTAACTCTTCTGGACACATGCACAAATACAAACTGTTAGCCATTTCTGTTAAAACCGTTTGAAACATTGAGGGGTTTCATAGGAAACCTAGGGTTATTCTCTCTCTACTGCACAAACTCGAGAAGGAGAAAGTCTCTACTGTGCAGATGCTGGCTACAAATTTGACAACATGGCAGTGGTATTTTGGCTTCATTTTTATAGAATGGGAGTGAACGGAGCCCTGCCATCCATGTTTCTACAGTCGATGCTTTAAACCATTAAATTGCGCAAAATGTCATATATTAATACATTAAACATTGTAATTATTGGCAGCTGCTGTGGTATAAGCAGAATAACATACTCCAGACTGTGCAATTATACGAAATATAATTTTGTTATATAATAATTTATGATTATTTCCATATAACTGCATGGTCTGCTATATGTTATTCCTTATATAACTATAACTACTTCGCCTAAGCCTTGGTAGCACTAACAAGACTGAAAATGGTCACTACATAAGCTCTTCCACAAAAGAAACATGCTCATCACCTACACGTTGCATTTTAATTTTCAGAATCATTTACGTTTTATGTTATCTTATGTCTGCCACAAAAAGAACCATCCATCTATCAATTATCTATACCACTTATCTGTCAGGGTCGTGGGGCAAACTGGAGCCAATCCCAGCTGACTTCGGGTGAGAGGCAGGGTACACCCCTGGGCAGGTCACAGGGCTAAGACAGAGATAAACAACCATTCACACTCACATTCACACCTTTTGGCAATTTAGAGTAGCCAGTTTACATTATCTACATGTCTTTGGACTGTGGCAAGAAACCAAAGCAGGCACAGGGAGAACATACAAACACCACACAGAAAGGCCCCAGTCGGCCGCAAGGTTTGAACCCGAACCTTCTTGTCATTTAACAAACTTTGTCTTAATATCCATCACTGACGTAGGCATAAATGAAACCATGAAGGTAGGTTACTGTAGTTGTCGACACTGTAACCCACAAAGTGCTTGAGGAGGTTGTTCTATTAAAAGAAATTACAGGAATTGAATCACTTAAGTGAGTCGTAATACCCATCAATAGCACATACAGAACATTATATTACTCATACACTGGGATTGAAGATGACACTTGCAGTATCACATTGCTGATAATTTCTAATCTGGCTCGTTGTCTTGTTTAATTTAGGACTGTGATAGTTTTTTTTTCTGATGAAGTGGAACTCTTTATTTGCTCAGAATTTAATTGAAGAAGCACCTCTATAAAAAATTCACAAGACTTTACCATCATGCTGTAGTGTAGCAGGAGAACGAATGAGGTTTTTTATGAGTGTTGTGCCATGGTTAATGATGACTGGTGTACTCTTCTTCTCAAGGCTGTGATTGGGTCCCATTAGATGACAGTAGACGGGTCCTCTCTTTGGCTGAACCTCTTCTCTGGAGTAAGGCTCCGCCCTCGCCTCGCTCAACCCATTCGCAGCGGTCGGCTCCTCCCTCTGAGCGTCGTGAGTTCTGTCTGGTTGGCGTTCCATGAGGACGGCCGTTTTTCTCATCTGTGAGAGCGAAAAGGGGTCGTGCTGCTGTGTAATGAAAGTACATATGGCTGTTCAATTCCTATCCAAATTGTTTATAATGATCATAATTAAGATGAAGTTTACATACACTCACCAGCCACTTTAATAGAATAAGAACACCTGTACTTCTTCATATTCATGCAATTATCCAATCAGCCAATCAGGTAACAGAAGCATAATGCATAAAATTATGCAGATGTAGGTCAAAAGCTTCAGTTAATGTTCACATCAAATATCAGAATGAAGAAAAAGTGTGATCTCAGTGACTTTCATGACTGTGGCATGGTTGTTGGTGCCAGACAGGCTGGTTTGAGTATTTCAGAAACTGTTGATCTCCTGGGACTTTCGTGCACAACAGTTTCCAGAGTTGATAGAGGATGGTGTGAAAAACAAAAAACTTCTAGTGAGTGGCAGTTGTATGGCCAGAAATGCCTTGTTGATGAGAGACGTTACAACAACTACACTGGTTTGAGATGACAGGAAGACTACAGTAACCCAGAAAAGCATTACAAAAAATGGACAGTTGACAAAAAAATTGTCACCTAGTCTATTTCCAACTGTCCAGGTTCAGTGTTTGATGTAAACATTCACTGAAGCTCTTGACCTGCATCTGCATGATATTATTCATTGAGCCGCTGCCACATCAATTGTTTCTAAATATAATTTATAAATCTAAAATAAAAGCTCAAAATATAGGGTGGTGTCTATGCAAGATTAATTTAGCACCTGCTAAACTGGTGATTGTGTGTGCAAAATAATACATCCTCAGAGCATGTACTGTATTAAAGGAAAAATCCACTTTGAATGACTTCCATGCCAATCTTTATAATTAATATGTGATTTTCAGTGGTGTCCAATATCTATTTTATAGTGAAAATATAATGAGGTTGACTTTTTTCTTTTAAAGTTCTTTCGTTTACATGTTCGTCTATTTTCACTTTGGTTAATGACTTCCTACATTATTGACAATGCCGTTCAACTGCCGACAGTTAGTGGTGCTAGTAGGGATTAGCCATTGGCTCATGTATACATAAAGAATAATGAAGCAGACTTTGCATTTTTTAGTCGGTCCAATTCTCTCACCTTCTAATCTGTACACTCTGCCTTGAATACAAATGGTCCCAAAGCTTCAACTTTCTCCACCATCAATCAATTGATTTACAAATTTAGGTGATATGACCTTGGGCAGAAAACCCAGTTTCAGACAGAAGGTTGATAAGATGTAAACCATTTGTGAAACAGCTTCCACCAGAGAGGAATACAAGACCCATGTAATAGGAACTCATCGGGTCTCAGCGGCCAAACCCACCGGAACAGGTGACCTGATCAGGGATGCCAAATATCTCCTTCCTTTTGTGATAACATGTGCTCAAGGAACTAGCAAAAGCAGCAGTGGAAAACAAGGCCTTGCTGGCCTATGTGGTCTAGTTGCTGAATTGTGTACAATGTGTGTGAAATCAGTGGTAGAGGGGAAAGTCGATGGTATATGGTGAGACAAGTCATGGGCCAGGGTATTCTGTCCTCAAGGGCTGTCTGGAAGTACCACAACTGGCACTGAGTTGACATGGTATCAGCAAAGAGGACCAACTCATGGTGCAGACGCCACCCTGAATTCAATTGACTAAACTGGTTGAATTCAACTGGGAAGCATATTTTGTGTCAAAGAGCTCTTTTCTGAGTTTACCAAGAGGCTGAGTAAGGTCATTCCTGTGAGGAGGTTGGACATGTCCTGAATGAGCTGCTCCCTGGTGGGGGCACATAGGAGCCAGTTGACCAAAAGAAACAAGTTCATTAGTGGAGACAGGGCTCCTAACATATATTTTGAATAAACACCTTTGGCACTAGAGAGAGAGAGGGCAAAGGCTTGAACTTTGAATTGGAATGCCTGTCCTTGGAAGGAAAAGAATCTGTGTTCTTGGGTGATGGGAACATGGCAATATGCCTTGCACAGAATTGACATGAACAACACTATATGGCCAAAGGTATGTTGAACATCCTATTCCAGATTTAGTACCCCTCTTCTAGGACAGCTTTCCACTAGCTTTTGGAATGTGGCTGCCCATTCAGCCACAAGAGCATTAATGAGGTCAGTCACTGTGCAGGCCACTTGAGTTCTTCCACTCCAACCTTAGCAAACCATGTCTTCATGGACCTCGCTTTCAGCACAGGGGCATTGTCATGCTGGAACAAGATTGGGCCCCTTACTTCTAGTGAAAAGAAATCTTAATGGTACAGCATACAAAGTCATTGTAGACAATTGTGTTTCCAACCTTGTGGCAACAGTTTGGGGAAGGCCCACATATGAGTGTGAAAATCAGGTGTCCACAAACTTTTGGCCATAAAGTGTATATTCCTGCATTCTTGAGCCATAAAAACCAACCACTGATCTGATGTAATCACCGCCCAGTAAACAATTTCTGGCCTATGAATGGGCCTGCAATCAGCCCCTGCCCTTCATGGGCATGCTTGGCTGGCCTTTAGTGGTGGGAATGCGATGTTTAGGGCCCATCCCCCCAGTGCTAAAGCTTAAGGGCATAACTTTCCCTATAAGTGAGAAGTGCCACTGTCCAGTCAATTTGGCCATGCTCCTTTCATAATTCTGAAACCTGTGCTCTCCTCTCGAGGGCCTCTTTCTTAGAGTTGCTATCCACACTTAGTGCAAAGCCACCCAATATCCCGGCTACGTGTTCCACTGCTAGGAGTGAGGCATCTATCTCAGGAATCAACAGCCACAAATGATAATGATTGCCAGCAGTAAAATGGCTACAGTATTGGCTAAAGTCAGTGCGTGCCACACACAATGCAATATAGTAATTTCTCACTATAATGTAACTTCTTCAGTATGTCTGTATTTAGACATGGTACATCTGGACATAGTGCTTCATATGGTGAATCTACTAGTGATACGATACAGGCATCAATGGCAAGAATGTAGTGCATGCCAACTTGCTCATCAGCCTTCATACTAGTGAGATATCCATATGCCTAGAAAGTGTCTCAAACTGCTTTCTTGGCATTTTGTTATGCTTTTCAGTCAGTGCTGGATGTGGACATTTGCAACTACCAATCAGGGTCCAAATCCAACCAGGTGCACTGTGTTGGCATTCATACACTGACTACATAATACATTTGCTGTATCATGAGGGAAAGAGAGGGTTGTTATATGGAGGGAAAAAACAGCTAGCTTAGCAAGTGCAGTGGTGGAAGTGCACAGCATGGCTAGTGAGGACCATGCTAGTGGCATGCACTCACAGGCTCCACTGCTTGACTGGATGGCAGGAGATGTGAAATGCTCGGTGGAAATGGCACAAAGGGAGAAACCCCAACCCGGCATGGAGAAAGTAAGGTAAGTGCCACTACTGAGCACCAACACAGAGGAGTGAGTGATAACTAATAAGTAGGTGGGTGTCACAGAGTTCTGCAGAGGTTCAGTAGACCGGGGTTGCCAAATCTCTCCTTCCTTTTGGGATAACAGATCTGCTTGGGGGGGAAGCCGCTAGGGTGTTCTGACCACAAGCAAAAGTAGCAGTAGAAAACAAGGCCTCTGAATTCTGTGTGATGTGCACCGAATCAGTGGTAGAGGAGGAAAGTCACTCAGTAGATCATGAGGTAAGTCACGGCCAGTGCATCCTGTCCCCGAGGGCTGTCTCGAAGTATCACTGTTAACACTTTATTGACATGGTATCAGCGATTTTGACTACAGATAATTGTGGTGCAGGTGTACACATTGTCAGGGATTGTATAGTCCTGGTAAATTAGTTTTTCTCAGTGAGGCTATCTCTGGATGGGCCCACACAAGGAGCTTCCATGAAAGGTGGAGAGAGCCACATGACCTTACTCTGTCAGAAATAGGGTACAGTAGGAGCCCATTTCTGTCCCCCAAGGTACAATCTACAGTAATGTACCTGTTGGGCTCATTATTGGACCTCAAGATAACTATGTGTACCTATGTTACCAAGCAGTATATACAAATAAGTACCTTAGAGGGTAATTCCCCAGTGACAAGCCACTGTACCCCTAAAGGTAGTTTATTTTCTGACAGTATACGATGCTTTAATGATTGATATCACTTTAACAACTCAACAACATTGTCCAAGTGGACCAACACATGGCGACAGCTCAGCACTGCAAAAAGAAACACTTGTAGGCCAGGTGGACAGAGTTCTGAAGAGTTCCATCAGAAAAACACTCAATGAGACAGAAAAGATGATAGAAGCTCTGACCATAGTCATAAGCTGTTAAGTGGATAGCTCCACACCGGGTCATGTTGCCCAAGATGTGTACAAGGTGAGAAGTAACTAAGAACTGCTGCTTTAATCCTACAGTGTCTTGATTGTCCTGTGCTCATCCTAAGACTCTTATTCACAATGTACTCATATGAACATCCTTTCAGCACTTACTGTTTGACAGTATGGTATACAGCTGTACAAGAGTAATGATTTATAATCCCAGTATTGGGTTTCACCCTAAAGAGGATGGGTTGTCTTTCAAGTCTGGTTCGTCACAAGATTTCTTCCTTGTGTTGCCTTAGGGAGTTTTTTGTTGTCACTACTGCTCCTGGCTTGCTCTTTTGGGATCTAAATCTACATCCAGATTTCTGTAAAGCTGTTTTTCTGGATAATATCAACTGTTAAACATGGTTGATATATAAAGCTAAATTAAATTGAAGTATAAAGGAAATGATGGCTGTATGACAGCTGAATTTATAAAACAAATGCTGCATCATATGTCACTTTGTGACATTTAACGCAAGTTTGACACAAATCTGTGGTTGTAATATAATGAAAACTAAGCATAATCTCTTTATATGAAGCAGTACAGTGATGATATGATATTTTGTTCAGTCCTGATGTGCCTGCAATCTGAGCGGTTGGTTGTGACTCACCCACAAGAGCCTGTACTGAGGGCTGGTCATGTGTGCTAAGCAGCTGGGCTTGAATCGTCTCCACCACTCTCTTAAATCTGCGACTCGGGCCTTTTCCAGCCCCCAAGCACGCATGCATGCACACACACACACATAGATAGATATCAAATCAGGAATAGGGATCATTTTTATATCCGGATTTCTGTAAAGTTTCTTTGTGACAGTGTCCACTGTTAAAAGCACTATATAAATCAAACTGAGTTGAATTGAATTGAAATCCTATTTGGAAATACAGTATCTACTATGCAAAAGATAATAAGTCATGGAAGGGCTTCTCACCTGATATGAGTGTGAAAGTGACACTGTAGATTCCATAATTCCTCTTTCCTTCTCTCTCTCTTTCCCTCTCCCTCTCCCTCTCTCCCTCAGAGAAGGCAATGTCCACCTGAAACTTGACAGGCTTCTGGAATACAGAAGGACCTCCAGAAGATTTATACTCTGCCCGGAAACTCGTCTGGGAGACCACGCTGTGGCTGAGGGATGGAATCTAATGTCGAGAAAAGCAGAGAGAGGAAACTGGTATGTTTAAAAGCAGTGTTAACTTCAGCAAATTCAGCAAAAAAAAATTCTCCTGGTCCATGAATTTATTGCAAATTATGAAACACATTATGGTCCGTCAAATAACTTTCAAGGTGCTCATATATACCCATCAGGAAATGGACAGTGTATTGCATCGTTCATGTGTACATTGACATGGTAGATCACTATCAGCTTGATCTTCAGTATGGCAGCAAAATCCTATATGCAAATCAGACTCACAGAGAGAAAGGCGTGCACGATATCTGCTTTGATTGAGCTGAGTGGTTTGTCTTTGATCACCACAAAGATCTGCTCCTCCTTCTCTAAGCTGATAAAGTTGCCAAACCAGGAGCGCTTCGCCAGCCTAGAGGCAAACAAACACACCCAATCAATGACAGGCAACAGGTAACGCAGCCCATGATACTTGATGGACATCTAAACTATATTTCGTTATCAGTGCTCTTCTGATACATACTCAGGGCTGGACTCTGGTGTAAGGCTTGACATGTCCTCAGAAGTGGGCACTAAAATACCAGAAAGTGACAACCCTGTGAATGCAACTCTTTATTTTATCAATGCATAGTAATTATGTCATTACACAGTTAGAATTTTCACTAAAGTGCGGACACCCACCCTGCAACTTGCGACGGTGGAAGCGTGGTGAGCCGAGCAGGTTGTTCTTGAATGAATTGAATCTGGTCCTCCAGTGGGCGGAGCTGCTGGCTGCCATGCCAGCCCCGCCTCCTCCTGGGCTAGTAGGTGGAGTCAGCGAGAGTGAGCCAACACCTCCTCCTTCAGCACGGGAGGAGGAGGAGGAGGAAGGGGGAGGGTGGGGATGATGGACGGGGGTGCCCAGCGGTGTGGGCAGGGGCGAGCCCTGAGGGGTCACCTGGGACATCGGATAGGAGCATTTAGTGACGGATTTCAGCGCAGCTGATGGGGCATGGGAAAAGAGAAAGCGAGGGAGTGGTGAAAGAAGCGGAGAAGGAGAGGGTGAGCGTGAGGAAGAGGAGCGAAGCGGGAGGGATTTCATGGAGTGGAGACGGGGTCGCTCAGGGGGAGTTTTGGAAGGCAGAGTCTGGGTTTTAGACTCGCGAGAGCTTGCAGTATGGGGTTTGGTGGCGGTGGCGACTTCAGATTGGCTGAACGTGAACACCGGGCTCTGATGATATGGAGTGGAAAAATGCAGCAGGGAGTGAGGAAAAGGCAGCAGAAGATGGAGAGAAGGAAAGGAGTGGAAATGAGCAATGGGTGATATGACAGATGGACAGTCAGGCAGTGTGGAGAGTGTTCTGAAAAGATGTGTGTGGGCTTTCAGAGGATGTGAGCTTTCTTTTTACGCTGAAGTGAATTATGGAATAATAAAAAAGCATGAACTTTGTGTTGAGCTTTCTCAGGAAAAACTGTAAAATATGTCATTCTGCAGTTTGCTTTTTTTTATTTTACAGATGTAACTCAATTCAATTTGCAACCTGCAGACTTAAATGCTCTAATTAAAAAAAAAGATTTCTCAAACAAAAAAAGAAAATGAGATATCAAAATGTATTTGGGAATATTCTCTTACCCTGGGACTGCTTAAAGGACTAGAGGAGAGACCGGTAGATGCTCCACTTACTGATCGTGATCTGGGAACCGATAAAACAGAGACATCAGACTCCACACCCAAACTACCACGGCACTTCAGAGTTTAACATTCTGCCTCACTGAATACATTGATTCATTTCATTTGCTAATTACCAGTGCTAAATTTAAGAGGAAGACACACTCCTGTTTTTTTTAAAGCATTTGTAATCAGAAATAACATTTAACAACGACTAAATTTTAAACAAATATTTACCTCCGCCAACTTTGTTGGAGGAGGTTATGTTTTCGCTTCCGTTTGTTTGCCTGTTCCCAATGTAACTCAAAAAGTAGTGAACAGATTTTGATGAAATTTGGAGGAAAAGTGGGCCATGGGCCAAGGAACAATTGATTTTGATGCAAATCTGAATATGTATGTGGATCCAGGATGTAGATATGTATGCAGATCCTGGATCCAGATATGTATGCGGATCCAGGATTTTTTTTATTTTCCCAATGTAACTCAAAAAGTAGAGAACAAATTTTGATGAAATTTGGAGGAAAGGTGGGCCATGGGCCAAGAAACAATTGTTTAGATTTTGATGTAAATCCAGATATGTATGTGGATCCAGGATCTAGATATGTATGCGGATACAGGAATTTTTTGCCTGTTCCCAACGTAACTCAAAAAGTAGTGAGTGGATTTTGATGCAATTTGGTGTACAGCTTTAGTATTATCCTACGTTCAAGCGATTTGATTTTGATGTTGATAATATGTGGCTTGGTGGAGGTATACACTCTACCGAGTGCCCTTCTAGTTTAATACATTATGTGACAGTAAACTCATTTTTCTTTATATAATAATGTATGTTTATAACACAGGTTCTTATCCATTATCATTTCTACAGCAACAGCTCATTCGCTGCGACTTGTATAGAGGATGTTCCGCATAAATGGATCATAAAAATGTGGTATAGTGAAGTTTTCTGTGAGGAGGTGTTCATTTCGAATGAAAAGTCAGCGCTTTACAACAGTCTGAGCGAAAGCTGTATTTTTACATTTTCCGACATGAAAAAATCTTCAGGACAAAACACTTTTTGTTTCGTAGTTTGTGGTGTGCTTTTTTGTCTTATTAACTTATTAGAGAAGAAAATAGAAGCTAGTGAGGGAATGACTGTTTATAACATAAACGATATAACAGTAAATATAACTAGATGCAGATAAAACATGTCATTCTTTATTAAATAAAAAATTGTTAGTGTTGGTAAATATGGTAGTTGTGGTATAAGAGGGGAAAAAAACACTTTGGGATGTGCTGCTGTTAGAAAATAACTTTGAGGTGGTAACAGCCATTAGTTCACACCATCACTGATTATATTCCTGTAACAGCATGGCCCTTTGTGGTTTATTCCTTACATAGTACAATATACTACAGTAAATAAATGCTGTTTACTGGCCATCACAACTTTGTTTTATGTTGAAAAACAAAATTTTGTCACAGTCACACTGGGGACCTCAGTGGTCCGATTACATGTATATACAGTATGTGTATGTGTGTGTACCTTTGGCTGTGTGCAGAAGTGTCCAGCGCCCTGCGGGGAGGTGTCGGGGAGCCCTGCTCCGTCACACTCAGCACCTCCAGACTCTTCCTCTCTGGCCGGCAGCGGCCATGACGGGTCAGCATGGGCGAGTCCACACGCTTCCGTGGAGGATCTGCACTCACAAAATACACATCAACAACTCCATTCACTGTGATCTGATATCCATTTACAGTGGGGTGAAATACACTCACCGGCCACTTTAATAGGAACTTGCTCTTGATTGTAAGATTCCTGTTCTTGGCTGGCAGGAGTGGAACCCAATGTGGTCT
>JAOTRR010000059.1:23342527-23354003 GCA_028570945.1 Gogo arcuatus
TTTGATGAAATTTGGTGTCCAGCTTTAGTATTATCCTAGGTTCAAGTGATTTGATCTTGATGTTTATAATATGTGGCTTGGCGGAGGTATGCACTCTACCGAGAGCCCTTCTAGTTGGGTATGTTATCCAGGCATGTTGATTACATTACTGCTCCTGGCATTTTCAACTGATTTATTCTCAGCACACTTTATTTTATTTTTTTTTATTTTATTTTTTTTTAAACTTCATTTGTGTGTTCTCTAATCTTCCTCATGTTGATGAAGAGAATTTGGCCTCTGCGCCACCTCAAATTTATATCCTAATGAGACAGGAAGTGGATGACCACTAAAGAGTTCCTAAGCTCTCAGGTGAAGTTAAAACATTTAACTATATTTAACTAAAGCATAATGGGAACATGTTTTTAGTTACATTTTATTTCTAAAGATTACTTAGGGGGTGCCAGTAATTGTCATGTGGGTTTAAAATATGTATTTTTGATAAGCATTTTTATTTTCTTAGAATGAATTTACTTCAGTTAAAGGTTCTCTCAATTTTTTTGTGTGTGAAATCAACCTAAATAGCCACATTTTATAGGTATTTTTGTATCCTTTCTAACAAAGGTGCCAGTAATTCTGGACCTGACTATTAAAAAAATTCATACAAATAACAAAACAATGCTCCAAGCGTATCTGACATTGTGGAACAAAATGTCACACTGAGCTACATAAGTAGGAACTGCTTACACTAACGGGACTACAAATGCTATGAGACCTCTGCTGTGACTTTGATCATGTGCCTGAGTAGGGAAGTGGCTCAGGCTCCGATTCGCACACACCTTCTAAAGTTGTCTGCACTGCTTTTAGCAGCTTTAGTAACGTGTGAGCTGGAGTGTACTTTTTCTGTGCTCATGTTAGAAAAACCTCATAATAAGCATAATTTGGGGAACTGAAAAGCACAAGAACCGTTCTCAGACCAGTGATTTGCATTATTTGATTATATACATGTTTCCTGTTGACAAGCTTCTATTTAAACTCTGGTCAATTTTGCCCTTCCTCTTAATAAAAGGTCTAGATATTATTATTGGATTTTTATGTAATATTTTGTTAAGCTGTCCTTATATTCCAGATTTCAATAAAATACATGCAGAAAGAAAAAGCTCTATGGCTGCAGCAGGGCCTGTGAAAGCAAGGGGGGGGGGGAAAAAACAAATGACATGGATTAACATCATCCAACTTATCAGGACAAGGAGGAATTACTAATTGCCTGTCAATCATGTTAATTATCAATTTAGAAAGCTCACCTTCTTCAGGTGTTCTAGCATGTGTTTTAAGGGTGTAGATTTGGAAGGAATACTGACATGAGACACTGGATATGTTGGGACTCATATATACACTGATTATACAAAATACATATATTGATCTACAAAAGAACTCACTTAACCTAACTTGCAAAAGTACTGACTATACCTTTAAACCCTGTTGCTCTTGAGACTTGGATAGTACTATATGTATTTATTATGTATTGAATGCCAACTTTGCCCTTTCGTCGGCTTTGTAAAACACATTTCCACATTATTTTTTTTTTTCTCTCTAAGGCTTGCCAAATCCATTTCGAGGCCTTCTAAAGCTGGGCCAGCTGGAGCGGCGTGGTCCGATGGGTCTGTGGCGCGCCTGCCACTGCGAGTTGTCACCGTATGAGCTGCGCCTATATGCTAATGATGAGGAGCGCGACATCTGTGAAAACCGCTCACTGCTGCGCTGTGAGGATGTGCACCTGGGCTCCTATGGCCGCTTCCATCTCGAATTCGCCGGAAAGAAGCTCCAGCTGCGGGCACCGAGCAAGGCCGAGGCTGAGGACTGGGTAGAGCGCATTTTAGAGGCTGTGAGCAAGGTGCGATACCAACTGCAGGAAGATTGGGATGACCTCTCACCCTCTACCATGCCTGTCTCCATACCCCCTGAGCCAGCTAATCTGACTGAGATAGACTGGAACAGGCCCTGTGAGCCAGAACCAGATGCCATAAAGGAGGCAGTGGTGCTTCTGAGACAGGAGGAGCAAGGTTGGCATCTGATAGTGCTCTCTCTCTCGCTGGAGGTGCTTCAAGGTTTCTCAATGCAGAATGGGTGTAAAAAACACGTTTTCTCTCATGGCATCGATGCTGTGAGGGATGTGGTGCCTGCTGTGGCGCTGGGTGGCCCTGCCTTCTTCAAGGTACTCTTTGCATTTTGAGCTTGTTAACAAGGCTAAGTTTGAAGTCGCATGATGTCTTTCGCATATGGCTAATTTTGGGCTGTTTTTCAAGGTGCTGACAGCAAAGGAGACGCTGACGGTGCAGGCCGAGAGTGGCGAGGAGGCCCGTGCCTGGAGAAGCCTTATCCGAAGGGCTCTGGATTCGTACCTGGACGAGGAGAATGAGACAGGTGGTGAAATGACCTCACTGAGTGGAGGCAACATCCACAGACTTGTTCAGCACAGGCTGAAGGGGGATGCAGTGCTGCTGCCCCATCTGACAACTGTCCCTAAAGCAAAAGGGTTAAATGCACAGAACTTCAAATGTGCAGGTATGCCTTATGGTTTAAAAAAAAATAAAAAAAACTAGCAACATCCTAATTTGACTAAGAATACAAGCTGGTACTCACCGGTTAGCAGGAATTAATTTTGATGTGTCTACATGTTGACTGAATTCATACCACTATAGGCAGCATGGTGGTGTAACTCGCATACAGGAGAATAATACTTTTATTCTGTGATGCACATTACTTAGCCTGGTAAAAATACTGTCACTTTTTTTTTTTTGTGTTTCGGCTGAATTTCCCGACTGGGACATAGTTCTTTAGTCACCCTAATAGTGTTAAATGTGAATGCTGTTTGGAGGATCTGCATCAGCCCATATTGAATTTGAATATGTGAGAATGGCCAATACCAAGCTACTTGATTGCATGAATGCAGACCACAGATGAACATGATTTATACTGACAAGTTAGCATCAAGAGTATTAACTGACTAATGCGGTGGTGTGTGCGCGTGTATAGGCTGTTCCAGGCAGATTGGTGTATCTTTTGGACGAGCTAGGCTGTGTGAGTTCTCAGGTCAATACTACTGTGATACCTGTCACCATGGTGACACCACCATCATCCCCTCTCGTGTGGTGCACAACTGGGACCTCACTGCACGTGAGGTGAGGGCTGTCAGTACGCTTCAACACGGTCATTATTATTACTTATACTTCCTTGTTTCACTGTTTCTCTGTGTGCGTGCGTGTGCGCGTGCGTGCCCCCGTGTAGGTCTCCAGACAGGCCTTGAAGCTGCTTACTGATATTGAACAGGAGCCCTTACTAAACCTTGATGATTTAAACCCTGACCTGTTTGATCACACTGAAACCATGGCTACAGTGCAACGCTTGAGGCAGAGACTCCGCCTCCTCGGAGATTACCTGCTCGTTTGTCGGAGTGGAATCCGGAAAAAAGTCGAGGCCAGGTGCGTGTATGCGTGTGAGCATTACTAATTAATGGACAGTTTCCTAAACTGTTTTTGCTTCCTTTCACTGCTGAGTTCTTGGTTGATTAGTTTATTGGGGGTTCATTGGGAAGTAGGGAGAACAAAAATGTGAACAGATACAGGAAACACTACACTAAAGTGCTATTAATCATGTTACGTTCTTCAGGTGTGTAATTATGATAGCTCTTCATTGCAGGTTGCAGCAGAGAACCTACCTATTGGAATCAAGTCATCTATATAGTGTGCTGGACTTCAGGCAGGTACGGTTGTTTTATAAATTTGTCAGTCATTTAGAAAGAGCCAGACCTCAAAGCCACATCACTTCATAAAGAAAGAGTCTTTAGACCTGTTCAGAATGAACAAATTAAACATCACGTCTGTTGACAATAGCTTTATCATGGTGGTGCTGTAGGTAAAGAAAGTAAACAGTCAAGAAATGAACCAGTCTAGTTTGTTATGCTCACAACACTTGTTGCCCAAAACATAAATTAGTTTAAAAGCACTGAGAGTTTGGTCCATAGATGTATATTTGTAGTTTTGATCAGCTGAAATAGAATGGTATTTACATATTTTTACTCGTGTCTTGTTTAAATCACCCAGCACTATGACACAGACCAAGGACAAACCAATCAATTCCCTGATCGTACCTCTGCTAAAATGAATATTTATTCACTCCTCAAGTCCCTTCTGTATTGCAGCTTTTCAGTCTCTTTCCCACTCTTTCCACACAGATAGCAGACAGCCAGTACGAGTCCTTCCTTCAGTCTCTCATCCAGTGCTCATGCAATCATGTGCATCACTGCGACCTCTGCACTCAGCGAGGCTTCATCTGCCAGATCTGCAATGCGGATGACATCATTTTTCCTTTTCAGTTTGACGCCACTTCTAGGTATGCACAGAATACAGCACAATCTTCAATATTCTGCCATAACGTGGTCGCTCAGGGAGAAGCCTCACCTTCCCCTTTCAGCATGAAACCAGCGAAATGTGAAAGTTTCACTTTGAACCACAAACTGTTTAACTGGTCAAAGGCTTTGTCAAGTCAAGTGATTTTTTTATTGTCATTCCTACATATGACATGCATACATAGGAACAAAATGTTTCTTTGGGAATATGATACAGTGCATAATACAGTGGCATGTGCATAAGACTTAATAAAATACAAGTACTCAACAGTGTGAGACGAGTGCAAAATAGCAAATAAATAGGATACTTTAAATAAATACACTGGACAGTGCATTCTAACTAGACAGGACAACAGAACAGTACTGGATGGATTGTAGGGTGTGGCTGAAAAATAGCTGAACTGAGATTGAATCTTCGTTTTAGTCTTCAGCCATGCACCACCTTGAAACTCTGTACAACCATGATCATACAATTTTGTGCTTGCATTCTTTTTCATTCTTTCTTGCTTTCTCTCAGGTGTAAGGCATGCAAAACTGTTTTCCACTCCTCTTGTAAGGCCCAGAGTGTTACCTGTCCTCGCTGTGAACGTCTGCAGAGATATAAGGAGAGAGATCTTCAATAAATCACGCGCCCTTCTACCTTCTACCCCCAGCTCCAGTGTAACCGACACAGTGGCACAGTATGTTCCTCACGACCACCACTAGCTGTGACCTGATCACTGCAGGGCTCAACCAGTTCATGGAGTCTAATGTTAATATATTTATTTACACTGCCTTAAGTGCACTTATTTATACATATATACGTATAGACTGACCATATGCACCATACGTGTGTATTGCCAAGCAAACAATATGAGGGTTTGAGGACCAGACTCTTAACTTGCACTAACTGAGAATCGGGTAAAGCCTCTGCCTGTGGTCTTCACGGCCATTAGATCAGTCAGTATAAGATGGCCTGTACTGGAGAGATGCTTTTATTTTTTCTGTTGTTTTCATCTCAGCAACCTAGGTCTCCACACACACTTCTTTGAGACTCGTATATGTCTTGCAAAAAGGCACTTTCAGGGGTTTTATTATTAACGCTTATGTGCCCCCCCCCCCCCAAGGAACCATGTTTAAGAAACACAGGAAGCAATGTTTTGCTAAGGATCATATGACCCTTGTTATTATGATGATGTTCCTAATCGAAATGAAGGTGTGTTCTAATGACAGCAACACTGTAGCTTTCTACTCTTATCCACATTAATGTATACAAAGAAAGGTCCTAAAACTCATCTTTTAGTGTTTGTTCTTATTGCTTAATTATTATTCATACTGATTGTATGATTCTTTATAACTCATTTTGCCAAAAAAGTAACCGTTATATGAATGTTAACACTTTGTACACTTTCACGTAACATGTTCATTCTTTTTATAATTACGTTTGTGTTGCTATTGCCAAGTAATTAAAAGGTAATTACATGCTGCTTGAAGTGAGTAATGTTTCACCTGTCATGAAGAATTAGCTGATCCTGAATCCTGAATAGGTCTAATCCACTTGTTTAGTGCACTACAGAGGGTGTAAAAGCCATTAGTTCAGTGTAGCGCACTGCATAGGAAATATGGAACTATTCTAGATTTAGTCTTTGCTTGTACCACACACTTCCTAGTTTAGTTGGTAAATTCATTACTGTTTCTATGAATGTTATTTGCACAAGCTTATGATCAGTTGCCTGTTCAAAGGTGAAGCTGTTTTTCTGTTGGTTTGCGGCCATGAGTTTGCCGTTGCATCACACTCATGCGTGTGCTTATCGAGTTGGATCAAGTTGGAAAAATGTTTGTCTTGAACATGTGACTGTCTTGTTTAGTAGTGTAATTACTATTGTTATTTAGCTCACAGAAATGTCTTAAACTTTACAGGAAAAAAAACACTCTGGACACTCCTGGATTTTAAATTAATTTTTAAAAGGTATTTTTAGCATGACTATGCCGGGTAAATGAAGGGTGCTGCCACCTCCGGGTTCAGGGTGCAATATCCAAGGCAATGCATCTTGCACAGCCTGTAGCAGAATCTTTACATACTTAACATGTATAACACTTTTCTTTTGGCTTGTGATATGCTTTACAAATTCTGATTTCTCAACTCTTCTGCTGGTGCTTTTTCATAACCATTGCCTTATGTAATCATGATTAAATAATGTATATGATAATGAACAGAGTGAGTTTTGTTACTTTTTATATTTTTCCTTCTGTTTAACCTTTAAATGCTTTGCTTGGATTCTGCCTTATTTGCTTTGGAGAAAATGCTTTGTGACTTGTTTATTTGGTTTCTGATGCTGCATGACGTATAAAAATGGGCAAAAAGTACATTGCAAAGTTCAAAAACATTTAGTAGCACCCATTTTGAACCTGTAATCACTTTCTCCCTCCACACCTAGTTTAATATGACTCATGCAGAAGGTATGGCTGTAAGATTTAGAATTGATTTCAGAATTGGATGTTAGATGTGATTTTGATAATACTACAGGCTGTCCTTTAAGTCCAGCATCATAGGGTTAATGTATATTTTCATATTTTTACAGACCATGAAGAATCCAAATAATTTTACTCATAGGAAATCAAAGTCAAAGAGAAGCTGCTGTTGAATTTAAAAGACTGCAACCAGACCATAGATTTTGGAACAAGTTTTAGGAAACAGGATCCATACAAGACAAATCGATGGACCTTCCAGGAAATCAAATAATTATCTATCTACGTCTGGTGCCATTTGAAAGCGCTGGTATACGCAAAGAAAATTAGGACTGTTGAACATTTGTGTCAGTGCATTATTGAGGCATGTTACACCATTACTCCTGCCAATATTAACCATGCGTTTACTCATTCATTCATTTTTATGCCCCTTATCTGTTGTGGGTGAGTTGGAGCCAATCCCAGATGACTTCGGGTGAGAGGTGGGGTACATCCTGGATAGGTTGCCAATCTCTCGTGGGGCAAACACAGAGACAGACAGCCATTCACGCTCACATTCACACCTATGGGCCATTTAGAGTAGCCAGTTGACCTAATCCACATGTCTTTGGACTGTGGGAGGAAACAAGAGCGCCAGGAGAAAACCCACGCAGGCATGAGGAGAACATGCGAACTCTACACAGAAAGGCTCCAGTCAGCTACAAGGTTTGAACCCAGAACATTCCTGCTATGAGGTGATAGTGCTAACCACTGCACTGCCAGGTGTTTATTATTATGTCTAAATTTGTGTACTGAGACATATTGTGCAATGTCTAAATAAAATATAGTATTTTATATATATATTACATAAAATATTTATATAACACCTTTCATAAATAAAATACAGCTCAAAGTGCTTCACTGCAATAAAACAGTAAGTAAAACATAAGGACAGGTAATACCCTACATTGCCAGTATGCAATCAGTATGCATGCAGTCAGGAGTCATTCATGTTGTTTTCTACCAAGACCTCGGGGCTGGACTTGGTCTTCCAGTCCAGCACGTAATGACAGACTGCTTGCTCCCTCTCCCTCTCTCTCATGACTTACAAATATTTATGATGGTGTCATAAATCACAGGTTTATATCAATGCTCTTGTTCTAATATTATTTCTATAGTAACAGCTCATTCACAGGGGCTTGTGAGCCAGACACACCATGTGATCTAAGTCTAATAATAAGCAGACTAAAAACCTTATATAACAAAGAAAATCATATAATCATTGATATTGTGGAGGTTTCTGTTAGGTCATATCATTTATGGAAGGGGTGTCAGGGCTTTGTAACAGTCAGTAAATTTCCTGACACAGGAGTTGGTTCCTGTTATCGCTTAACCAGTGTCTTTTTTTGGTCTCTCTTGAAGTTAATGAGACAAAAAATCTGGCTTATGGTGTTACAAAGAAACCAGAAGACTCAAACTCCTCTGCCATGTAGACTTGAATCCCATGGATGTCCCATAAAGTTAAATGTAACTATGAACAGTTAAAATGTGTGATGTGCAATTCAAGTTAAAAAATGTAATAATTGACAAATCAGATAGGTGGGGTTAATGTGGGGGGGCAGATGAGCCCCACCACCCCAGCAGGAGTGGCACAAATAGCCTATGTTTTTATCAATAACCAATACATCACAAACAAAGGATATTGTCTGAACAAGCCCTCACAGGTATATTAAATGTGATCATAAACAATAAAAAAAAAAAAGGTCATTTTTGTCTGCTTCAAACATTTCACTACTTCTCTCATGCATGCCCACATGTCTCCAAGGCCTGTTGCTCACAGAAAAGCTGGTGAACATTTACATTAATGGCATTAACAGATGCTCTTATCCAGAGCAACATACAATGTACCCAGAGCAGCCTGGGGGTTAGGTGCCTTGCTCAAGGGCACTTCAGCCATTCCTGCTGGTCCAGGGAATCAAACCAGTGCCTTTTTATTCCCAAAGCTGCTTCACTAACCATTAAGCCATGGCTTCCCCATTTAGGCCATTTAATAGCAAAATCCACTGCCTAGTCTATGTATTGTGAACATTCTCCAATTTTTAGAAATACAACTTTGTGTAATAATTATTATTTGTGTACGTAGCCTAGTTAATTTGTCATAATTATATGGAATCATTAGAATCTTCATTTTTAATTTCAGTCCTAACTAGCTACCTAGCTATAGTACACTGTCAATTTTTTTAAACACACCCGTTTCTGACATAGACCTTTTACCTGTCTCATTTTTCTATTAACTTATCATGACAGTTCATTCAGCAAATTTGTCATCTAACCACCAAAGATGAACTCCAGCTGGTATAGCTATGGACAAAAATATGGACATTAGGCATTTTTTAATGCCCAGCCCACATCTACACAGGATGGAAGAAAAACATACTTCTAAATTAGGTAGGACCCCAGTTTATTATTTTTTTCCCTGAAAGTTGAACCCTTAGAACCTCTACTTGGAGTTCTAAAGCGAGTTATTCATTCCAAAACTGTTTCTGTCATGTCTATTTCCAAACTACTCACTGCTTTTTGTTTGTATTAATAGAAATGATAGTATTTTGTAAATTTGTAAATAATAGGTTTGACTCTACAGTATTTTGTGAATATGTACAGTAAGTAGTGTGTTGTGCCATGATCAAAGATTTCTATTCTTCTATTTATGTGTCCAGAAAATCTTCTTCATGTAAAACGTTTTGATATTTAGTAGGCTATGTGACGTCACCTGGCGACATCTAGGGTGTTTTTGAGCATGCGTTTGATATTTTCCATGAAAAGTATTTTGTTTTTCAGGTAATACTGGTTTGGAACCGCATATTTGCTTAATGAATTCTATTACATTTAGAAAATATGCAGCTTTAAATAAACACAAGCTCTTGAAGCACACTTTTGACATACAAGTTAAACTTTATTTTGTGAATGAAACATTTACAGTTTATTAATGTTGTCCAGCCAGTAGCCTATTAAGGGAGTCAGTAGAGCCTGTTTTTACAGTGTCAATGTTGCCTGGTGGTAGATTTTAAGGAACAAGTCACACCACTGCACATTCTCTACTAATCTGATCATTTTTGTTCACAATGTTCATGTTCACTCTTTCTCTCCTATAAATAATTTCTGATTTCATGGATGCAATGCTCATTAGTACTAAATGTGTGGGCATGAGGTGCCTGGCAGGCATCTTTGCAGTTACACTCAACACGCCCCCAGACACACACACACACGCACGCACGCATGCACACACCCGTTTCGATACAGCAGGCTTTGTGCACTCACTTTAACTCAACTCTATTTTATTCTGCCGACGACATTCAAACTTTGCGAGAAGTGAAGACATGCCACCTGTCATTGTGTTTTGTTTGTGTAAAGAAGCTTGCTGTCTGCTCACTATAGGTAAGCCTTTATTATCTCACATTTAATTTACACACTCTGACCCCAACCCCTGTACTCTCTCTCTCTCTCTCTCTCTCTGCATTCTTGTTATCTTCCTGCAATGCATAAACATATAGCCTAGAGTTGACTGCTTGAAGAGCTGTTAATGTTAACCTTACCATAAAACCATAATACTCTTGAAGTTGTAAATAAGCTTGCCTTTTCAGATAATAATGCATTGATCACAGATGTTAGAATTAAATTGCAAGAAATTTTTTAACGTTAATGGAATTATAAATGATAATGAAATTATAAGACTTTTACCTCTTCTTGTCTACCCTGTTTTCAAATTTTTGGCATATGTGACATGCCACACCTGGAAACACCTTTTTGTAACATCATCATCATCCAGACAAACACTGTTGGGAAAATTACTGAGGAAGTCTAAGCCAGAACTGATTATATGTCTACTGACAAAATGACAAATTACCCTACTGTACTTAATTGTATAATGTTCCCGAGCAACTACTTTGGGTCTAACTCCTTTATTTGGTTTCTTCTAGGCTACGTCTGTGTATCATTATTATTTTACTGGCTTATTAATCTTATAATCAAAGTACAACAAAGGAACATACATTATTGACTACTTGTTTTATTTAAAAATATATATTTAGCAGTCATTAATTATTTCAGATTTCCTAATCACCATTTTAAAGATTCATCTTCTAAGCAGAAGCATGAGTTTTTTAAATACCATTTTAAGACACCTATATTACCATGCTTAGACACTATGTATTGGCATGGAAATAAATTCACTTTGCAGGCATTTTTGTTTTGCTGGTACAGTAAATGGTATTGGAGCAATAATGTACAAGCGAATACAGTCTTGTGCGAACGGTCCTTTTGTGGGAACCTGAGGTTGCTATACATCTTGCAGACTGTTGTTACATGCAGACAGTTGAATGCCTTCCTGTTTTGTGGGTCATGACTTCATTTCCCCTCTTTCAAGAGTCTCTACTTGCTTCCTGCAGTCGGTAGTGTGTCACACAACTGAATACTGAATATTTCACTTAGTATTTTGTACTAATATATAAAGTGTAAGTAGCAAGGCATCTCAGTCAGCTAATTATAAAAAGGAATAGAATTATGAATACAAATGCATCTAATATGAACTAAGATAGATAGATAGATAGAGTGCTCTGGAAAAAATTAAGAGACCACTTCAATTTTTTCTTAAATCAGCATCTCTAT
>JAOTRR010000059.1:23505688-23521089 GCA_028570945.1 Gogo arcuatus
TTAGTTCATATGTTTAAAATCTTTATTTTTCTGTAAAGCTGCTTTGCGACAACATCTATTGTTAAAAGCACTTTACAAATAAATTAACTTTTCAAATTGCTGCATGTTAGTGTGGACTACGTGTAAGTTACCTTCCTGAGTGTAAACCAATAAATTCCTCATCACACTCAGAACTACTTCTGCTAAGTTATTGCAGGGGTTAATTTTGGGAACCACTGAGTTATTGCACGGTCATGAAACAAGACTTTCAAATGTATGTAAATAATACATTTGAAATGTTGTAATGCCAATGTAAATAATATCAGCATAAACTTGATGTAAATATGTAAAAGATGCAATAAATACAAGAGTCTTTAACTGAATAATACACTGTTAGACAGAATGGGAAAAAAACCTTACAATTTTGCGTATATGACTTAAAGCACTTCCTTCTTTGCCTTTGCAGTTTTCCACCTGATAGGGTGGCGAGATTATGACGTCGTCCATCACGATAATGTTCTTCTCCTGCCATTTGCAGTCTTTAATGCTGGAAGAGGGAAAGAGGTTCAGAAACAAGTTACTATTTATAAATAACTGACAAATAAAATGGCCATTAAAAAAAAAACATTTAAAAACTATATAAATCTGTTCAATTGCATTTAACAAATTAAAACAAAGAAGCCATACCACCCCCCCACCCAAGAAACTGCAATGTTACAAATATTAAAGCAGGATTTTAACTATGCATTTTCCTCCATATCAGGTGGAATATGACAAGTATATCAGTACGACAGTACATCATGTTGCCCATTGTAATAATGCTAACATTACTTACAAAGACAGTAAATAATCTTTGTACTGATCACTCACAGTAGCTCATGGCTGAGCTCCAACATCATTAACACCACAACTCCTGACAAATAACTATAAAACCTGCACCTTCTTTTCATTTATTCATTTGCCGGGTTTTATTCAAAGCATCTTTTAAGGAAGTCACTTTATTTGTATAGCACATTTAAAAACAGGAGTTGACCCAAAGTACTTTACAGTCGATGTAGTTAGAGTGGACAATACAAGAATACATTTGAGGAACAAGGATTTAATAGGGTAATAACAAGAAGTACAAGGCAAAGATAAGAAAAACAAATTTAAATAAAAGAAATAAAATGATAAGATAGAGTAAAAGTGCACATGTATGGGGAGTGGACTTAACAACACCATTTAGAAACCTCAGACTGAACTAAAAGCAAGGGAAAAAAGGCGGGTCTTTAAATTCGATTTAAAACTATCAATGGTGGGACAGGATCTGATGTGAAATGGAAGATTGTTCCAAAGTCTGGGGGCAGAAACGGAAAACGCAAGGTCACCTTTGGATTTGAGGCGTGAATGGGGTACTGAGAGTAATTGTTGTGAGGATGACCTAAGTGACCTGGGGGCAGAGTATGGTGTAAGCAGATCAGAAATGTACTGTGGGGCTAGACCATTAAAGGCTTTAAAAACAAAAAGTAAAATTTTAAAATCAACTCTGTACTTCACTGGTAGCCAGTGTAACTGAGCCAGGACGGGAGTGATGTGCTGTCTTTTCTTAGTTCTGATTAAAAGTCTAGCTGCTGCATTTTGGACCATTTGTAGTCGCAAAAGAGGTGAATGGGTCAACCCTAGATACAGAGCATTACAGTAGTACAGACGAGAAGTAATAAAAGCATGGATTACAGTTTCCAGGTCTTTTAGGGATAAAAGTGGCTTTACTTTTGCAATATTTCTAAGATGGTAAAGGCTACCTTTCACAACATTACTCACTTGTTTATTAAAATTCAACAAGCTGTCCATAAAAACACCAAGATTTTTAACCTCATTGTGCAAATTATCAGACAGAGGACCAAGGGTAGAGCTGATACTGGAGGCTGAGCTGGAAGGTCCAAAAATGATCACTTCAGTTTTCTTATCATTCAACTGAAAGAAATTCCTTGCCATCCAGCATTTGATGTCCTCCACACAGCTAAACAGGTTCTTCATAGAACATGTACTATCAGGTGAAACTGGTGGGTAAAACTGTGTGTCATCTGCATAGCAGTGATATGAGATGTTATATTTCTCAAAAATTGAGCCGAGGGGAAGCATGTATAATGAAAATAGGAGAGGTCCCAAAATGGAGCCTTGGGTGATGCCACATTTAATGGGAGCAGAGGAAGATGAGTAATTTCTTATTTTGACTGAGAAGCTTCTTTCCCTTAAACAAGAGTTAAACCATTTTATCACTGGGCCCTTCAGACCAACTTCATCCTCTACGCGTCTTCTGAGGATGTCATGGTCAATTGTGTCGAATGCTGCACTGAGATCGAGTAGGGAAGTCTTTTAAGGAAGGAAGAATTCAACCAGACCACAGCTGAAAGTTAATAAATAACTATGCATGTAACAATTCACCCAATTCACAATTACAGAGTCACAATATTGGGTTCACGATTCGATTTTCCCATGATATTTTTGAACAAAAATTAAATGAAAATCTTCTTACCAAAAAAGCAACATTTTCCTATTCTTTATCAACTTAAATATTCCTGTTGTTAAATTTAAAAACAAAAAAACAAAAAAAACTTTTCATTTTCTTAATAACCAACAATAATTATTCACCCACGTTTGTAAAGGTTGGAGAAAATATAATAGCCTATTAACTAAAATATTCCTTTTACTAAAAATGAAAACGTTAATAGCAAATAGGCCTTTTCTTAAACTTTTATAAGGATTTGTTCTACCTGCATAGCTTCTCTTTTCTTTAGGTTTCAGCAGTCTGTAAAAAGACAGCTCTGATTTCTTGTTAAATCTATGTTTACAGTCAATCACACAACAGCTCTTTCCCACTTTAGATCTGTTGTGTGCGCGCGCACGCACGGCATTAGAGCTGTTACTTCTGCCTACGGTGAAGTCACGTGCAGTCCTGCTATTGTATATGCAATTACAGCTAGAAAAAAAACTAAGACAATTGCGATTCATTTTATCGATTTAGTCAGATTTGTATCACGATTTATCGTCGCACAATATATTGTTACATGCCATATAACTATATGCATTTATTAAATCAGCATGCTTATTTGTAAACAATGTATACCTGTATACCAATACTAATCTAAGACTAATAATAATGATACAAAGAGTTACACTGCAACCCCACTATAACAAACTCTTACTACAAACCTTCAAATATAACGAACTAAGTTCGTGTCCCTCGCCTTTAGTGACAATGAGTCGGAGTCTTAAAAAAATAAAATAAAATAAACAAACAAACAAATAAATAAATTTAAAAAAATCACTGAGCTATGCGTTCCTCTTCCCACCAGAAACAAACAATAAGTAATAAAGTTCACAGTCAGGTTAACAATGTGTTAACGCCATAAAACAAAGGCTTAACTAGCCTAGCTTAGGTGTCAATCACTAATAATTATCAAGAACGGCAATCACTGACATCAAAACAATCCCGTAAAAGGACTATTTAACGAGCTAAAAGCAGTTTTACGAGTCTTTACTCCGTAAGCATTGTTGTCATGACTACTCGTCACGTCCACGCGTGCTGGTTTTTGTTTTGTTTCGTTGCAAAATAACAAGCTGCAGGGTTTTTTGTCTCATTAGTTTTGAGAGAGTGAGGGAATGACTTTACATTTGCTATAAAGTGAGTGACAACTGGTATCATGGACATTCTACAACTTTAAATGTAACCAAGTGGATATAAACTGACATTTGTTTGATTAATAAAAATTGTACTTGTTGGCTAATTGCTGGGGTAGAACAAAAACAGTTTGAGAAGAAAATGGTGAACGTTGAGGTAGTAACAGTACTTTTGACTGTATCACACCTCCGAATCATTAGTTATTTTCCCATAACAGCATTCCACAAAGTATTTCCTTACTTATTTTACATGAATATCAATGTTGACAAGTTCAGTATGAGTATCTACATAACATACCCTCATACACACATCACAAAACATACATCCACTATAGCATCATGTCACTCACGCACATACCCACAGCTGCAGGTACGGCTGATGAGAAGGCTCAGAAAGAGAGTGAGTGAGTGAGTGAGAGAGAGAGTGTGTGTGTGTGTGTGTGTGAGATGTCTTACGTTTTATGTATAGTTTGGAATAGTTGCTGGCCCTCGACTGAAACCCCAGCGCTGATTGCATAGGCTTGGGACAACTTGTCTTCCTTTTCCGTCCTTGCCCGATTGGCAAGCTGTGGGAGAAAAACACACACACACACACACACACACACTTACTCTCAGTCATGAAAACAGTCACGCACCAGACATGCAATTCAATAACATTACTTCAACATAACTACCTTTCTTTCAGCCAAGGAAAACTTTTTCAAACTAAATTTCCCATCCTGCTACATAAACAAGTACATGCATGTGGGCTGTACAATACAGAGCAAAAAAAGGGTTTTCATGCATTAAGACCAAAGTATACCGTTTTAGTCCCATTAAAATCATTCACTAGCATGTGTGTGACTGTTACGTATGATGGTGCTACTCAACATTTACCATTACACACTTAAGCTGAATCCCAAATTCCGAAGTGGCTTCTTGCTCCTATCTTTTGCTTTCCACTCAACGACCAATTCGCAGTTGGAGAACAGAGCCAATGAATGCTATTCTTTATTGCTTTTCCCTATTGTTTTTTTCCCGTTTGCTTGAGGGGCCAAGCTGTCAAACAACTCGCTGTGGGCAGGCCTTCCTGCCCAGGCTGAGTAGTCAGTTCCTACACAGGAATCCGGCTTTGTGCAGTGTGAATGAGGTATCAGTTTGAATTGGGAGGGAAGGAGAGGATTTGCTTCCTCTGTGTACACTGGCCATTATCTAGTCTTAATCCTTTACAGTTTTAGTCTTTTATGGCACTCCTATGACACTTCCATTTTCCCCACATTATTTTTCCATTTAAAATGACCTGAAAAGGACTCGTTATTTGTTTCTGCATAAATGGCTATGTAGTGTAGCGGGTAGCATCACTGCCTCAGAACTCGCAGTTCACTGGTTTGATCCTCAGCTCACATGAGCGCTTAATAAAAATTTTGCTTTTATTCCGAGACTCGATCCAATCATACTGGCTGTACGAAAACAAACTGTAGATGCAACTCTGTTCATTCACGTACAACCAACGTACACATTTAAATCGTGAATTCTACGAATTATTCTCAGTGTAATTTCATAATGGAGACTAATTTCAGGATTTACTGGTTGCATTGATGACATCATGGCCCCATGTATGTATGTATATTTATTTTGTGATGGCGGCACCTCGTGTCCTCTGCTTCGCTCTTCACCGTGCCGCGAGCGCTGAACGGTCAGCGCCCTTTCAGCACCACTATTTTGAAGAGCCACGTGGCACATGGCCACAGGGCAGAGCCACTAAAGCAGCCTCAGCTGTCGCTTGTTAAGGGGTGCCCCTCCAACCTCCAGCTGCTCACAGGAGAGTATAAGGCGGCGCCACCACCACCCACACGAGTTAGTTGAGTTTTGGCACAACTCCGCAGCTTGTGCCGCTCTCTCCTCCTCTCTCGGGCAGTTTAGCCGACGACAAAGACGAGGAAGTCCGCTGCACCCAAGCACCACGCCCACTTCTCCCAAGGACTGAAGCCACTCATGCGTTCCTCTGGGGCTCTCTGCGGTCTTCTCATACTGCCTGCCCAACCAGCTCTCACCCTCCACCTGCACCATGCCACCTCACAGCCACAGCCCTGCAATTCTCCCAACTCGTAATTAAACAAAGAGCACTGTTTTTCTTACACGTGAATCCAAGGGTCAGTGTCTGTGTTTCCAGATACTCGCATGCTCGCTATACTGATGGAGAATTTGGGCCAGGAACACAGCACCCCCATCACACAATGGAATCCCTCCTGCAGCACCTCTTCGAAGCCAACCTCCAGCAGCAACATATTACGCAGGAGCTGGCTTGAGGCCTACAGACAACCACTGAAGAGCTGCTGCTGCTGCAAAAAAAGAGCCATCACTGGGCCACTTCCTCCCTGCCTCTCGTCAGAAAGCCATGCATCTGCTCACAAAGCTGGGGCCCTCGGCTAACGTGAAGACGTTCTTCTACATCTTCGAACAGACAGCACATATGAAGGGCTGACCCGAAGAAGAATGGGCTCAAGAATGAGCCTAGCTCCCCTGCTTTCTGGCGAGGCCCAGTGAGCTTACTTGTCTCTTCCTCCAGCGGCTGCCGAAGATTATAACCTCCTAAAGGAGAAAATCCTGATCCGGTGTGGACTCTCTCCTGGTCAGGTGGTGGCAGAGTTCCATCGGTGGACATATCAGCCCAGCCTCAGACCACAAACAAAGTCTGCTCCGAATCACAAAAGCACTGGCTCCAACCCGAGTTTCACTCCACCACCCAAGTCACAGAGAAAGTTACCTTGGACCAGTTTCTTCGCTCCCTTCCCCCCGCCGAGTGCATGACAATCAGGATGAAAGCCCCCGGGATGCCAAAGGAACTGGTGAAGGCCTTGTAGTGTGCACTCACCACATCGAAGCCTGAGCCCCTCCCAAGGACCCAAGAACCCCAGCTGCCTCCTTGTCCCACAACTTGGAGCGAAGCCATGAGGCAGCAACACCCCACCAAAAGGCCCACGGGCTCCCCTACCCAAGACGAGCCTATGCCCACCGCCCGAGTCCTCCACCATGGGCCCAGCAATGAAGCCCTGGTTAACAGGTTGCGTGGTCCACTCCACCCCGAACGCCAGCCTCCCCAACTTCCAAGTCAGGCTGGAGGAGCGGCCTGTCAGCGCCCTCCAGGAGTCAGGCAGTACAATCACCCTGGCCCGCCCCACTGTACTGAACACACTCAGGAAAGTTGGGCTCATTGTAAACTCCTTTAAGTGGCACAATACCTTGGCTACCACGTCGGCCGGGGGTTACTGAAGCCCCAAGAAAAGAAGTTCAAGGCAGTTTGTGGGTACCCCTGGCCAACATTGAAACGACAGTCACTGACGTTGACTGTCACTGAAATCATTAAGTCTAATCCTTCCTCCTGTCTGCATGACCACGCCTCCACCCCGCTACTTAAGACACGTTCATCTATAATTAATACGCTTATTGCCATAGTGATAGTGATAAATACATGTCTCTCTTCTGGCTCTGTCCCCACTGCACTCAAAACTGCTGCAGTTACCCCTGTCCTTAAGAAACCTGCGTTGGAATCAACATCTCTTTCCAGTTATACACCCATCTCAAAACTTCCCTTTCTAGCTAAGGTGATGGAAAGAGTGGTAGCTATGCAACCCCATACCTTTCTTAACGAAAATACTATGAACCCTTTCAATCTGGTTTCCGTACACATCAGAGCACTGAGACAGCTCTTTTGCATGTTGTTAATGAACTCCGCCGGTCTGCTGATAGTGTTTCTCTCAACATTCTCCTCTTTCTTGACTTAAATGCTGCGTTTGACACTTAATGTACTCATTTCCCGTCTCTTCTCTATTGGTATCGCTGACATAGCTCTTCAGTGGTTCAGGTCATATCTTACAAACAGACAACAGTTCATCAGACTAGATTCACACAAGTCCACCACCTCTTCTGTTAAGTGTGGGGTCCCTCAGTGATCAGTTCTTGGGCCTCTTCTCTTTTTAATCTACATTCTACCCCTTGGTCATATTATTCATAGCCATGGTCTTAAATTTCACTGCTATGCAGAAGATACAGCTATATCTCAGTACAGACTCCCCTCCCAGTACATTAACTGACTATCTCGGATTTAAAGCTTTGGGTGCAGGAAAACTCTCAAGTTAAACACTGATAAAACTGATGTTCTACTGGTTGGCCCCAAATCCCTACTATCTGAAATCATCCAACTTTTCTATTAGTATTGATGGTGTGCTTGTTAGGCCTACTCCTGTTGTCAGAGAAATCTTGGAGTAATGTGTGATATCACTCAATTTTGATCTTCATATTAAGTCACTCACCAAGCTTGCATTCTTTCACCCCCGTAACATTGCTTGTCTTTGTCCGCTTCTGACTAGTAATGATGCCCAAACTCTGGTTCAATGCTAATGTCTCATTTAGATTACTGTAATTCACTCTTCATATGCCTTCCTACAAAGTCTTTGCAAAGGCTACAATATATTCAGAACTCTGCAGCTAGAGTTTTAACCCATACTAAACAAACAATCTGCTCACATCACCCCCATCCTCTCTCAGCTACACTGGCTACCAGTTCTGGCCTGTATCAAATTTAAAATCTTGCTTATTTCTTTCAAAGCCCTGCATCTTACTCTTATCTACCTTTGGGAACTACTGACCCCCTACACCCCCTCTCGCTCACTAAGGTCTTCTAGCAATAACCTACTCGCTGTCCTATGCACCAGACTTTCTACCATGGGGTCAGGTCCTTCAGTGCCATTGTCCCCAAACCTGCTCTTCTTTCTCTACTTTCAAATTTTAATTAAAGACTTCTCTTCCTCTCTTACTGCTTAGTCTTATTTTTTTAATCCTGTAAAGCAACCTTGGGATAGTAAAAAGGTGCTATAGAAATTTTACTTAATAATAATAATAATAATAAAATGTCACCTGCATGCACAGGGATACACGAGAGGTGGCCACCGCCCCCATCTGGATTGGCAATGAGCGAGTTGAGTGGGAACTAAACGTTGGTGTGGTTCTTAACCTCCCTGTTCCTCTACTCCTAAGTAGAGACTGGTCCGGGTTCCCCAAGGACCTGCCTGCTGCCGGGAAGGCAAGGAGACGACGTGCGCCCTGAAGGCCGCACTACGCCACTCCACAACGTGTGCCTGGTTGGGGAGCATGGGTACGCCTGCAGTGCAGAAAGGGAGTCAGACTCCACCTCTAATCCTCTCTCTCGCTCTCCCTCATGTGTATGACCAGGTGCCCCGAGAGGGGAACTTCAGGCAGGAGCAAAAGCAGGACGAGCGGTTGAAACACTGTTGGGGCAGATGCATGTTATTGAAGGAAAAGATCAGCAGCTGGGGCAGCCTCTCCCTGCTTCCTATTTCCCGGTCCACCATGGCAGCCTCTCCCCACTTCCTGTTTCTTGGTCCGCCATGGCCTCCTATACCACCGTACGGAGTGAAGTGGCCAACCCATGAACCAGCTGGTGGTCTCCCACTCAAAAGTAGACCTCGTGATGCACCTAGCCCACTCTCATCCTCTGGGCAGCCATTTAGCAGGCCAAAACACCCTAGAGAAGACCAAATTTCTCTGGCCAGGGGTGAACGCCGGAGGTGACGAACCTCTGGCAGCGTTACCCCAAAAAAAGACCAGCACCTGCCCCGCTCGTGCCTCTACCCAGTATCGGCGATCCCTTCGAGAGAGTGGGCATGGATCTTGTACATCCCCTTCCCAATCCGCCCGGGGCCATGGGCAGTGGCCTCTTGGATGAGGCAAAGGAGGCCTATGAAGAGCAGCCATCCCCATTTTACACCACCATCGAGCATGTGAAGAACATGCAAGACCGCATCAACAATGTGGCCCCCATCGCTCAACACATGCTCAGAGCCCAGTCCAAACAGAGCCGAGTCGACAACTGCTCCATCCAGTCCCAGACGTTCCAGCTCGGTGATCGTGTCCTATTGCTCATACCAACAGCAAACTGCAAGTTTTTCGCATGCTGGCAAGGCCCCTTCACCATGGCTGAGTGCATTAGCTCCGTCAACTACCACCTGCAACAAGCTGGTAAGAAGAAACCCACACAAACCCACCACATCAACCTGCTGGAACAATAGGTTGAACCTTTCCCGATACTCTCAGAGCGCGCCCTGGTCCAGCAAGTCTAAGACCTCACGGCTCGACAACGCTAAGAACTGGGAGAACTACTGGACCAGTTTGGGGACATTTTCTCAGCTGAACCAGGTCAGACCCACTTGATACAGCATGACATCAACCCCCCCCTGGAAGTGATCCAACAGCACCTCTACTGCATCCCAGAGGCCCACCATCGCGCAATAGAGGAGGAAGTGGCTCGAATGCTGCGGGATGGGGTCATCGAAGAGTCCACCAGCACCTGGTCAAGTTCCATTGTAGTGGTGCCCAAACCTGATGGGAGTCTGACACTGTGCAACGACTTCAGGAGGCTCAACGGAGTCTCCAATTTTGACAGCTATGTCCTGCCCAAGGTGGACACCTTGGTCGATTGTCTGGGGAGGGCCCAAGAAAGCTCCCACCTAAGAAGCACACCACTCCTTACACTACTGCTCCGATGGCACTATAGAGACAGCGACACTTCAGCACCACTGTTCTGGACCATCAAGAGCAGCATGGCCATGATGTACATACTACAGTACATTAAATCATGTTGTATAATGCAGTTGCATGTTTATTCTGATTTTGTTTATGAAGGTGAAAGAAATTGTAGTTTTCCATTCATTTAAAATGAAGAAAGAAAACTTGCAATCTAGTTGCTGATTTAGCTAAATCTATATTAACTGCAATCATGATTTCAACACTGAGCAAAATCATTTTAGCCATTATTATGCAGAGCTATTTTCATTCTTTAAATGTGCTGCTTTTGTATAAGTGAGGTTTGTTGAGGATGAAATGGAGAGGTGCTGATGTCTCAGCATGTCATCATGCCCATGCTACTGGCTGCATCTACCTTTCTGATTACACCAGCATCAGCTTGCTCTGTGATTATCACATACACCATCTGTCAAGTACTGTGCAATCAAAAGTGTCAAACGAATGGTTCAGGATCTGTTTCTTTTCTCTGGATGCACTCCTGTTGGTGAGACCATCCTGTAGTGGAGTTTCTGTTCTTACCCTGTATGAGTTTCCTCATTGATAATGCTGTAGCAGACAAAAATCGCATATCGTGAAAGAACCGCAAGTTAAAATCCGTGGTGCCATATTAAGTCACCAAAAGGAACAATGTCATCATATCCCAGGACTATTGTGAGAGAATCTGTCATAATCTGATGTGCAGCTCATGTGAACATAACTAAAATGATGCAGTCTGCCACAGAATATTAAGGTTTTATATTTGCATCTCATGCAGGCAGTGCAGTGTTATTCTGAGCCGGCTGGACGTATGGGTCATATCTCCCAATGCTTCTGTCGAGCAGGATACAGACAATTGTCACTTCCTGTCTAAACTCAGGCCATACTATGATTTGTAATTAGGTACACAGTTGACTGTACAGTCATTCTATAAATATGGACCTCTGATCCATGTTGAATATTTCTCCCCTAAAATTCTTCTAATTAATTCTTATTCATTCTTATGGATGTGCCCAAGATGAAGTTCGACTGCAGCAACAAACAGTATTTGGGCTGAAAAAAAAGAACCACAGATTATTACAATTACATCATATCAGATCTGCCAACCTTCATGCACTTTGCGTAGGAGCTCCATCGGTATGCGCTAGTATGGGCCACATATAAATCTGGACTGATTTACACAGGTGTTTTGAACACTCTGTTAACCGACGCTTCCTGAAGCCCTGCCCTCTCCCCTCATCTCACATGCTCTTGGTACCTGCTGAATGTTCCCAGTTCAGTAATGTGAAATAAAATCTGTTCAACTCAGCTTGCTTTAACCAAGTATATATTTTACATTAGTTTATTACATTTACTAGGAATGGCAATAAAAAAATTGGGGCAAGAGAGCAAAAAGGATGAAGATTTGATACAAAAATATTAAACAGGCCTACAATGAAGTGTCAAATCTAACACTTCACAAATAATGTTACTGGTGATGAAAATTAGAAAAAAGATTAAATACACATTTGTTTTTGCAGATGCTCAAAAACTTCAACAGGGAAAATGTCAGCCATGTGAACGTTAGCTAAATAATAAGAAAACATTAAAATTGCACTGCAGAATCGCAAAAATCCACCATCCAGCTGAGCTTTGACGATTGCCATAGTTCCTCACTGCACAGCTGGTAATATTATAACACCTCATCTACTCATTAAAACAGAACTGGTAGAAATGCTCATTTATCTGTTGTGTTGTTTTTTGGGGTTTTTTTTTTTTTAAAGGCCATACGTTCAGGACAATTACATCATTCGTAGACATATTTTAAAGCAAACAGTCGTGAGCAGGGGAAAAAAATAATCAATATCACACAAGCCTATAGTGTGGTATTGCATTTTTCTGGCTGTGTATAAACATTACGGAAGAATAAACACACTTTTGCTACCTTCATTAAAAGCTGGACAGGTGACAAAAGTAATGATCACTACACACGACCAAAAGAGAAACTACAAGCTACATGAGCGCAAGGTAAGACCTGTCCTCGCAGAATCTCAAGAGTCGAGTCCCTCTGATGATCTTGCTTTTACCTTTCCCTCAGTCTGGTGTTGATCAGAGGAGGACGGATTCCCGGGATGGACAAATTAGTTCTATGGCTATATTTAAATGCATTGTGCATTACGGTGGTGATGTGAGGAGACACTGCCACATCTTATAACTTAACAGCATATTTGCGATGTTGCAACATGATCGGACACGAGTTAATTTTTCTAACGTCCTATTCGGATGGGGTAGGATTTCCGAGCACGCGTCTGTCTAATAACGTTGCCAGAGGACATCTGTAATGATTATGTATCTTCAGACCATAGAAATCACAGGTGGGTGTATCTTCACGATGTACATGCAGTTGCCACACTAAAAGCTCCACGTGTCTGGTCCTGAATGGAACAAAACGTCATGGAGGACAGGGCTCTGTGTTTACCTTGCTGACATTCAAAGACGCTAGAGGAGGAGGGGTCTCGGTGCGGTCATTAATGGTTTCTACGTCAGAAACGTAGGCTAAGTTGATCAGGATGATGTCGCTGAGGTTGGGCTTGCCACTGGAGGAAGCACATTCTGTCAGGAGGGTTAAGGAAAACAAGGACAAGCAGCTCAGACTTCACAAAACATCTGAAATTCTAATGCTTAAGTAGGTTATGTAAAATTATAGATGACAAATTGTTCATGTGGTGCTTTGGTGACAGTCTTTTTGGTTTGTTTACTAATGAACTATGCAGTGCAAATATTAGACACCAAACAAGAGCTAATTAAATCAAATCCTTTCACATGTAAAATAAGAAAACAGACAAATCTGTAAACAAGGGAAAAACAGATGACAAAGAAGGCATACTGAGGATCACTACCATCTGGAATACTGAGCATTCGTGAGAGGGACTGGAGACAAATATTATACCGGATTTGAACATTTCCCAGAGAATTCACTGCTGAGACAGATCCATTTTATCTAACACTAACTTGGCCACGTCTAGAAAAGCTGTCTGGCTGCATGATAAATGCGTTTAGCAGCGTTCATCTGGAGAGCTGCGCCTGTAAAAATACTTTAGACAAAGCCAAGAGGAACTATGCTTGGTTTCCTGCATTAACGTCCAACATTTACAAAGTGAGGCAGAACCCAATCCCAACATACAGCTGAGCAAGTTAAGAGTTTTGATCAAGGCTCTCTACACCATCTCAGCTCACACCTTTCAGGTCACTAGTGCAGATCCTGAAAGGAGTATTGGTATTTTCTATCCACTGCATCTGTAGGATATGCCCAATTAGGACTGGCATTACCTTCAACACATTACTACTGCTGAGAAAAGATATGAAGATCCATTAACTTAAAACTCAGACATAATGAAAGTCTAAGGCAGGGATCACACTGATCAGCAGTAGTACCAGCAGAAGTGGCAGATTTTCTATTGTTTGCTGTGTTTTGGTAGCGGAACGGTTGGCATTGCTAACGTTATGCTAGTGAAGTAGGAGAATGTTAGTTCTATTTGAACTCGATTAAACTTTCCGTGCATCACACAATGCTCACCAATGTCAGTGTAACCTAAGAACGTTTCAGGCGTTTTGACCAATCAAAGTGATAAGATTCTTACAGGGGAAGTACATCTGAAATAACAGGAGTTTTTCATGAAAGCAGTGTCTCGGATCCAAACTGAACAAGCTTCTCTCTCTCTCTCTCTCTCTCTCGTATTTTTCTCTCACCCTCCAGTCCCAAAGCTACTAAAAGCAAAACTATTACTGGTATCCACCCCCCTAGGCTTTTTTCATTGTTGTAAGGAACGTTAGTGCTTCACATCATTTAAGAACGAAATAGAACTTTGAGTCAGAGTATTATTATGGTCTGAGCATCACCTTAAGTTCTACCGTTTCGTTTTTTCAATGTGATCCCTGTCTCAGGGCAGTCATGTAATGTGTAAGAATTAAAACAGAAAACTACAACGCAAATTTATAGCTACAATAAAAGTACGGCAAGAGACATGCTTTTACCAAAGCTGATCATGAGTATGTTATTTACCAACAACAACAAAAAAAAGTCATCTCTGAAAGGACAAACTAAATATTCTTTCATTATACTACAGATATTGATGTTGACACTAGTTACAAATCGTTTGTCTCATGCCCTTTATAAAAACTGTGAAATGTTTCCACACAGCCAGCATTTTCACTGTTGATCTGCTCAGTGTGTGAATGTGTCTGCACTGAGATTTTAACTATCATTATCTTTCTAATTATTAATGTTACCCTACGTTCACACCAAACGCAGCAAGAGATTCAAAACCACCAGAAATCATTCATTTTCTATGTTAGCCAGCATCTCTCGGCGGTGGGGATGTTAGAATAAAGTTGAAGTCCAGGCAAATTTATGGTAATGAGCTGTGATGTGGTTTGGTGACAACCAATCAGAATTGGTGTTTTACACAGTCATGTAAATTTTGGTTCCATTCAAACCGTTAGCAATTAGCCTGCCATGGAAGAGAAATGAATAATTGCAGTGGTGGGTTTCCCCCATTATTTATGATGTGTCCCCGTTTGCAATTAGGGACATAAGTTTATATTTAAAAAAAAAACAAACAAAAAAAAAACCCTTGCATGGACCAAGGTGTTGCAAACTAAGTGTTTCAGTTGAGTTGAAGTGCATAATACATTTTGTGAAAACAGGAGGGAATTGCATGCTAACTAGCGTCACAGAATGCAAAAAGACCTTGTAGCAGCCAGTTTCATCTACGTCACAGAGCGTCCGCGAACTTACCAGCATCGCTGGCAAAGTGAAATCTGATGCTCTTGCCACGTTTGGTCTGAACGTAGGGTTAGATTTGACCCGTTTTTGTAGACCCATGTCATCTCTGTTTCTTTTGTCAAATTTTCTGGGCTTTTTCCTCTTTCAGCCTAAAAAGTTCAGCTTTCAGTCATTTATAATTCCTAACATAGCAAATCAATATTAACTATATACATGTCTAACGTTAGCCAAGTCACACATACAATAATAGATTTCATTCCACATTAACAAACTCAAAATATTCTTCATTTACCCTGACAGAAATTGAGGGAGTCATTCAGTGCATCTTCCACACAGGAAAATCGAGTCGTGACGGGAGCACAGCCAAAACGTTACTAATGTGAGATGGCCTAATGGTTAGAGAAGCAGCTTTGGGACCAAAAGGTCACCGGTTCGATTC
>JAOTRR010000059.1:23538086-23554575 GCA_028570945.1 Gogo arcuatus
TGGAAAAGATGTGTTTCAGAAGGGTCAAATTATTGGCCTGCATCAAGCAAAGAAAACACCTAAGGAGATTGCATCCCAGATTGATCAGCATCCCAATTAAAGTAGCCCTCTACCAAACACTCGTACTGTCTATAGTACTATATGGAGCTGAAACCTGGACCCTTAAAGCCAGTGACGAAAGAAGACTGAATACATTTGAAATGTCCTACCTTAGGAGGATCCTTGGAGTCGGTAGAAGGGATAGGGTCAGAAACGACCACATCAGGGCCACCTTAGGCATTAACTCTACCATACATGGCAAAATACATATAAGACACCTAACCTACTTTGGACATATCACAAGAATGGACAATGCAAGATCCCCCAAAATTGCTCTAGAAGGCTTAGTTCAAGGTACGTGGCCTAGAGGACGTCCACCAAAGTGATGGACTGACTGCATGCTAGAGAGCTGCATTACCAGAGGGGTTCGAACTCCTCCACAAAACACCGAACCATATAATCAGTGTTCTAGATTTATCAAGTGGATTTGTCTGTATGTTGATTGATCTAAAACAAATCTTTGTATATACAGAATAACTCATTTAAATAGAAGAGGTGCTGCTTTGTTTACAGTTGATGTTGTGAGCAGCCATTGTGATTTGTTGTCACTTGCTGCACTCAGGGTTGAGGAGACAGTCCTGAATTTCCAAGTAGGAATTCCGAGTTGAGGAGGCATGTTCTTTGTTTTTTCCTAGTTGGAGGTCATATTCAGAGTTTGAACTTCTCACTTCTGAGTTTGAACACAGCATAAACCCTCATTTACAAAAAAAACACTGACTGAAAAATATTAAAAAGAAAAATATGATTTGCGTGAATGTTTATCCACATAATTCAACACCTGCCCTTAGATGTCCATTTGGAGTTTGGTGTAAATGTTTTTTTGTTGTTGACAGAAAATGTACAATTTCTTTTTTTTTTTTCTGTAATAATCACACATGCTTTGCATTGAGATTTGAGAATTGAGAAAATCACTGGTGCATCTCTTTAATAGCAGTCACACTTGGTCAGAGGGTAATAACCACATTGCTTTAAACTTCCAACATTTTTTCCCGTTTCTGTGTGAGACCGATATAGGACACTACTGTCACGACTGTCAGCTGCTTATGCCGGCCTTACACCAAATGACTCTTCAAGTGGTTTCACTGTCTCAGACAAATTTCCAGTGTCAGAATACAATCATGAAACTTTTGCTAGAGTTGGGGCACACTCCCATTATCTCAGTTGTTTATTGTAAGGTGGTCAGGATAGCTCTCTTAAATCAGTCTTTTTCTTGTCTTGACCGTTCCATGTTTAATATTATCTTTAGTCTTGGCTCATGAAAATAGTGACACTGCAAGATCCCCAGTCTTTGCAAAATCATAGATAATCGCTTGGAAAGTCATTTGGTGTAAGGCCGGCATAACTCTGTGATGACTGACACGTTGTCTTTAGATGTGAGAGGGTCTCAGACTTTAGTCTTTTAAAAGTTTGTCGACTCATGGCATAGGCAACACGGGCGGTTACCTAGGGGGCAAAATGTCAGGGAAGTGCCTCTAGAGAGTTTTTTTTTTCTTTTTTGGAAGTGTGCCTTCTCATGACGACAACAGGGTAGTGTCACTTTTCTTTTCTGGTGTGGTGGAATATGCCAATAGCCTATAATTCTCTTTAGGTCATAATATTCTCAAATGCCTAATCCATCTTTTGACTAGAATGCTGATAACATAAGGCTATGGCTGTAGGCTATAATGTTCTTTTAATAATGTTATTTTATTTACATTAGCCTACTTATGAATTTTGCCTTAAGATCGTCTACTATCAGTTCCTTACTATCAGTAGGCTAGCCTACTGATACGGCTGGAAGACTGGGCCCTGTCTTACTAATTAAAGCCACAAACTGAAAATCATGTACTTCCTTTCTTGACAATATAACAATAATATGTATAATAACAAAACAATCGGATGCAATAATATAGCCCCATGGTGTGTGAAGTAGGCTAATCAATTAATCACGTCTCTGTAGATGCATACATAACTTTAGTCTGATTTACTGACTGATTATTTTCTGAAGCAAGGCTCGATTTGTGGCACTGTCATGCAAAATAAGCTGAAAATACATCATTATACTAACGAAAACACAAAGTTTAAGTATGTTCAAGTAGTTCCCTATGATTTTAATGACCTGCTTTAATTAACCCCATACCGATTTTCAAAATTAAATAGTACATATACATTACATTTTTTTCATTTATAAATACACATCAATTTGATGCACTCCTGTATAATCCGCTGATTACCTTCGCCACGGTTCTACGATTAAATAGGCTATTGGTGTCCGGGACACCATGAACCCGGTGGCTGTTTGTAACCGTGGGATGTAGAACATAGGCTATTTGAAAGGTAAACAGACAGTTAATGATCCAAACACAAATATTCATGTAGGCCAAGGGCATGTACACACTGTCCACTTTATTTATTTATTTATTTATTTTGGCTAGACCAAATGGCAATGGTTAGACATCGGTTCAGTGCAGCGACCAATATTATTGTCATTGTTATTATTTTGTAAACCTTTTGTTGACAAAAAATAGCCATGGTGAAAACTAAGAAATGATTACATCAGTAATGGCAAAAGTGCTAGCATTCAGAAACTAGTCACAAGGCTGGTCTTCGTGCTCTCAAGATATAGACTTAAGATGTGGGGCCCTCCTCTGTAACTTATTTTACAAATTGTAGATGGGGATTTTTTTTTGTTTTAATACCTGTTGATGGAAATATATTTTTGTGAAGATACACTATATGGCCAAAGGCTTCTGGACACCTGACCATCAAACCCATATGTGGTTCTTCCCCAAACTGTTGCCACATAGGTTGGAAGCACACAACTGTATAGGATAGGATGCTGTAACATTACAGTTTCCCTTCACTTGAACTAAGAGGCCTAGCTCAAACATGTTTCAGCATGGCAGTACCCTGACTTCAACCCCACCAAACACCTTTGGTATTAACTGGAATGCCGACTGCACCGCAGGCCTCCTCACCCAACATCAGTTCTTGACCTCACTACTGCTCTTGTGGCTGAATTAACAAATCTCCACAGCCACACTCCAAAATCTAGTGGAAAACCTTTCCAGAAGAGTGGAGGTTATTATAACAGGAGAGTGGGGACTAAATCTGGCATGGGATGTTCAACAAGCAAATATGGGTGTTGATGATCAGGTGTCCACAAACCTTTGGCCATATGGTGTATAATCCTGATGTTTGCTTATTCATCTTGGCAAAATTGTTAAAGTTCTGTTAGACTGGATGGAGCCTGTTGGTGAACAGCAATTTTCTAGTTTTGCCATAATTGCCACATTGGATTGAGACCTGGGCTTTCTGGGCAATTCAAACACACTCCGGGTTCTTGGTTTTGAACCCATCTAGTGTCGCTTTGGCAGTATGCTTCCTGTTGGAAGGTGAAAATTTGCTCCAGTCTCAAGTCTTTTGGGTGAGGGCTAGGACATGCTTCCTTCAAGACATGAAGCCAGCCAGCCGCATCCTTTGAATAGCTGTCCTTGCTGCCTCACAGGGCAGTGTAACACACAGAGGAAAGTGGTATCTGCCCTGCTGAGAAAAGGGAGAGTGTATATGCCATCCCTACCTACCCAGAGAGGTACTGGCCACGGATAGCTGTGGCATCCTCAGTATACGAACCAACAAACATGCTTCTCCTATCTGAGCTCTGGCTCTCTACAGCTCCTTCAGAGTTGGCCCCTTGGTTGCTTTACTCAATCACTGATTTTTGGTGGACAGCCTCTTTTAGGCAGGCTCGAGCCATGGTTATGCTATAATTCTTTCCATGTATTAAATAGTTGATTTAATGGTGCTCTGTGGGATGTTCTTTTGGTGTATATTTTGCATAACCAAACCCTGAATAATACTTTTCTAGAACTCTGTGCTGGACTTGTTTTGATAGCTCCTCTGTCTTCATGATGCTGTTTAAGTATGTTCATTAATAAACTCTGGCATCATGGGACACTTTAATTGCACACAGGTAGACTCCATTTAACAATTTATGTGACTTTTGATGGCAACTGGTTGCACCAGAAATAATTTAGAGGTTTTCCAGCAATGGGGATAGAATACTTATGCAATCACACGTTTAAAAAATAAAAGATATTGATTTCCCCACTGTTATATGAAACTCCACTAAGTCAGATCAGTAAAGTAACTTTGGTGAACTGGGGAATTAATTTCTATCACAGGAGGGGGTGATTTCAGACAGTGTTAGTTCAGCTTAATAGATCACAGGTTCCAATATGATAAAAACACATTCTGTTTTATTGTAGTCATAGAACTTTGTCACAGCGCTCTGAAAGCTCACATTTACAGACAAGAGAACTCAGCGCAGCAAGCAAGTACAGTAATATGAACTTAAATGCAAATTTTAAAAAAAAAGCCCAGTTCAACTCATAAGAGGTCAGTAGTGTGTTTCCTAATTAACGATTGGAAAAATGAGAGGTTGGAATGAATTATTTGGGAACCAGTTTCATCTGAGATATACATCAGGTACACTTCAGCGTGTGCACATGAGCTCAGGGGTGGCTGAGGATAGAACATGCATCTGTATTTACAGCAAAATAATCTACACTGATAAAACTATCCCTTCTTAAAGAAAGAAACCTTTGTAGTCCTTTGTTCCCTTTAATTTGATGAATAACTGTTACTTCTTGAGCACTATCAGTTAGTCCTGCATGAGGAGGGGTGAAAGCTTACTGACATAAATACTTAAAATGTATGGGCTTACTCGAGACAGCAGCTGTCTGAGTCCATTATTGAGAACATGTGACCATAGAGAGTTTGAACACTGCATGTTGGCTATATTGCATTCTACTGCAGACAGCTTTATGATATTTCATTTATGATTTCATAGTAAAAATCATTTGGTAGTGTTTCAGGATGCTACGGAACCCTGGACACCCATGTTTCACGTTTGATATTTGCTTCAATTATTCACCTCTACAGTACATACTGCATACTGTTATTCATTTGTCTCTTAGATGTTAGCTATAACCCTGCAATAGTGAAGAATTAGCTATAGAGAAATAGTCATGAATTGGTTACGCATAAACACATTTGGCCAGTATATACAGCACATACAGTGCGCTCTATAAAGGCTATTATATACATGTTTTCATAGCTTTTTAAAAACATAGTTTCACTCTTTTTACTGCTTATTCATTAGCTTTGTAAAAGAAAAAAAAGATTGCACCAATAACAAAGACTGCTATTTTGATTTTCTAGTAGGACGATTAATTCACAAATAATATTCGTGTTCACTCCGTGTTTGTTAGTGATTTTTAAGTCCAAATGAGCCATTCCTCATGCCTACTGTATGATTTTCCATCATCAAAATGAAACTAATAAAGTGCTATTTTTTCTTCAGAGCTTTCATGGGCATACAGTGCAGCAAAAAGAACCAATATCGTCACTGAAAGGTTAAAACAAATATACTATAGCTAAATATACTAATGCTTTTCATATTTTAGAACAATACTGTAACTGTTAAAACTGTTTCAAAATAAAAAAGGAACTACCATCAATTATTCAACACCCCTGAAACATCTTTTTATAAATGGAGCAGAGCATGTACAAACTTTGATGATCCAATTTACATAAATGCTTCAGTTCATTAAAAAAAGATGCACGACTGTTCATCAGCCTTTTCAGTGATTGCTCTAAAAAACAAAATGAACTCATGATCACTTCTGATTGAATCTGCATTACAACTATAATGTATTCTCTCTCCAGATTATTTCTAGATAGTCATTTCTTAAGTATGAAAATGTGGCTATTGTAAAAATGAGGATATAACTCTTGTAAGCTTTTGAACACCAGTGTGCTGAAAGTTTGTACATTCCCGTCTCTAAGTCCATAAACTCTGAATCTGAATTTTCGAAAATATTATGTACCATTTCTCCTGCCAAAAAAGATACAAAAATAAAGATAACTTAAAATAAAACAAACACAGAAACTAAGTTTATGCTTTGATTTGTACATTATCGAACTCAGGTATAAATATTCCTTTGTGTTCCTTCTGTAACTACAGTTTTTTTTTATTATTATTAAACAGCGTTGAATAATCCAACATTATATACTCTGGAAGGCCTAGCAGTCCTGTTTGGAATTGCCTACTGAAGAGAGGAAATGACTTAAGCATTTAAATTCATGAACAGGCTGTGACTCACACATTCTTGTTCATGATGCTCACTCACACTTGTGGGATAATAACTGAAAGACACACACTGTTCTTCAAGCTGTGTGTGTGCACTCATGTTTGTTGCTTCAATTCAGGGAAGGTTCAGAAATGTGCTTTCACATAATGTGCAGAGCTTTAAAGAACATTCAGTAGTATCATATTCATGGAATTCTAAGTCCAAGTGTCTCAGGTCTTCTAGCACTAAAGCTTATGCCTCAAGTATACCAGAAGCAGGCACAGATCCAGGCATTAGCAATTTCTTTCATTAAGTTGCAATATATCAACATTACCCTCCCTGGGTTAGTAGAGTTTCAAAAAATGACATATTTTCTAGTTATTTTAATACATTGGACCACCACCACATTTAAACACACACTCACTCCTTATCACACATCCATTACACTCTACTGGCCTTGTTACACATTTGATTCCACAAAGGGTCTCTTTGGTTTAATGGGTGAGGTGGGGCCTTGCCTGGCATCACGAGAGAGCTGGCGGTACATGTTTTCCTGGTACGCCTGTGCCACGGGCATTGTCCGTGCCACCTTCACATCCTGGTATGTTGGCACCTGACTGACCCGCTCCAGGAGGTCCCTGTCACGGGCCCCTCCATTTGCCAGCTTGCCCAGGGATGAGGGCTGTGGCTGGCTATAGTACTCATCCTCCAACATGTGTCCATTTTGGGCATTGTTGGTCTTGTTGTAATAGGCAATGTTACCTAATGAGGTGGGCGGGCTGTAGGAGGAGGCTGTAGATGCCTGGTGAATCAGGTTCCCTGGTGATGTAGGGCTCGTGATGACATTGTCCAAAGATGTGACTGGCCACGCGCGAGAAGGCTGGTGCAAGTACTGCTGCTGAGTCCGTGCTGTCTTGTCAATGACGCCCATAAAGGGCGTTGTCCGAGAGCGGGCTGGCTCACTGGGGTATAGGCCGCTCTGTGAGGGCGAGAGTGAGGATGGCTCATCAAAGCTGCGTTCATATGCCACCTGTAGGGGGATCTCCATCTGGGCCATGGATGAGGAAGGCCTAAAGCCAGAAGTTAGATTAGGACCAGAGCCTGAGGAGATATTGCTGCTGGAGGGGGAAAAGCGCAGACCCACGCTCTGAGAGTGGATTAGGGGTCTAGGGGTAGACATGTGTGGTTTCAGATCGCCCGTGTTTGCACTGATGGGTCGACGCACCAGATGTGGGATCTCAGGTGAGCCTAGCTGGCATGGGGACATAGAGGATGCTGCTGCAGCTCTCTCCAGCTCATGCTTAGAGACGGGGTAGTATGCTGCAGACTGGCTGCGGCTGATTTGAGGTGTCTGGCTAAAGCGCATTCCTCCCGGACCTCCGGTTGCAGAGCGGTAGGCTGAGGCAGGGCGCTGAGGCACTTCATCTTTCCCCACTCCAGAATCGAGTACTCCTCCAGGCCCACCTCGCCCTCCATGCTGGCATAGAGCACCCACACTCAGACTGGACTGTACCTGAGACATGGACCTTCCATCTAAGGAGGGCTGGTACACCAGCCGGGCCTCCCGCTCTCTTTCCCGGTCTATGTCCATGGAGCTTCCCTGGTACCTGCTGCTGAGTGGGTGGGCCAGTTGGCTATAGATGCCACTCCCTGGCTGGTTGGTGCGTACAATCTGGGCCACAGAAGGCTGCAATCGGAGGCCCTGGGCTTGGTGGTGTTGGGAGGATTGGGAGCACTGGGATGGCTGTGACTGGAGCTGAAAGGAGCGTTGACTGCTCATCTTAGATAGGGGTGATTTGGGGCGACTGGGCAAAGGCTCCTGCTGGTACCGGACTGGAGATCCCGATTGGGAACGGTAGAGACACACACTCTCCAAGGGGGGGCTGGCTCTGTATGGTGCTGTGCGACGAAGAGGGGAAGGTGGGGGACTCTGGTAGTCCATCCCCTGACCTCCACTACCCATAGGTGGAGGGCTGAAGCAGTAGGAAGCTTGATGGGCAGGGGAAGTGTGTGGGGGACTGTGTCGGTAATGGGAATTCTGGTGTGTGGGCGAGACACAAGGTGAGGTTGATTGGTAGCTTTGGCGAGTTGGAGATGACAGTGAAGAGGAGCTTGGGTGGAACTCAAAGGCTTGGCCTCCTGATAGAGGAACAGGAGAAAGAGGTGGGCTGTGGATAATTTGGAGGCTGGATGGATTGATGCGTTCAGGAGGAAGGCCAATGGACATGCCCTCCAGCTCCTGTTCCAGAAAGTCATCATCCTCAAAAAGATCTTGCACAGGTTCCATGTCATCCAGTCGTGGTTCTGGGGGTGGAGTATGATGAGGTGGCTCCTCTTCTTCCTCCACAGGTAAAGGGGATGGGGGTGGGGATGGTGGGGGCTCAAGCTCAGGCTCCTCTGTCTGGGTGACTCGCCTGCATTCTTCCTCCACACGCTGCAAGAGGCGCACAATCTCACGATTGTTGGGACACAGCTTTATGGCTTCCCTGAGGTCTTCTAGAGCCTCAGAAAACTGCCTGCAGTGCATAAAGATGGGGAGAAATTTAAAGGGTAATTTAAAATAGGCAAAGAAAACACATGCAACACCGAGATTAGGTCTTATTAAGGTCAACTGTATGCTTTTAATGTGCTATAGCAAATGAGTGACCACAGTGTAATTCTTAAATGGATGTAAAAGTGCTGCTCATAGGAAGAAAGATGTAAAACAATAAAACATGTCCTACCTGCTGCTGCGTTTAGCTCGGGCTCTAGCATAGTATGCCTCATGGGATTTGGGTTTCAGCTCTAGAGCTTTGGTAGCAAACTCTTCTGCCATTCCAAAATCCTTGGAGACACAGCAGGACATGATGAGAATAAGTAAGACATTTACCAACATAAAATAGTCAGCATTAGTTTTATGCTTTCTGATAAATGTGCCCCATAGTGTACCACTGGGTCTCAAATGTTAACTGTGCATTTCCCGGAAAGGGGTCTTAAAAATGTAGTGACTTGGTGATGATCTACCCTACCTCTCCATTCCATAACAAGTCCCACAGGGTACCCGTATATTTCTTTAACATTTGATTGTTTATTCAACTATTGTTTAATCGTTGTTTGTGTTTATTTATACAAACTCCAGAAGTATTGACACCCTTCATGAAAATGAGCATAAATGAATAAAGCCTTGTTCCTAAGGTATGGAAAAAGTATCCACAGTGACCAATCAAATTAAAAAACTGACAAATAATTTTACCAGTGTATACTATTTATCGGGTGTAAAAATTCAGGATTTGGTCACTTTTCTTAAGAAAATGAGAATTTCAGTCTAACAACTTATCGGCTGTTTCTTTCAAGGTAATGTAGTGCAGCTGTATGGCCTAAATATTTGAAAATCAGTTCCTTTATTGTGCTTGCTGACATAATTTATTAACATTTATTAACACACCTATTAAATACTCACATTCATTTTCCTGCGGCAGCGAGACAAGTTGAGAAACAGAGAGACTTTGAGCTCTCGAAAGGCCTTCAGATCTTCACTGAAGCCTTCACGAGGAAACTTCTTTAAAGCATACTGATAACGTTGTGCTGCTTCTTTCACTTTGCCTTTCTGTATTGTACACAAATAATTGTTAGATAAATAGATTAAGGATATGTCCTAAAAGTTCATGTAATGTTTAGGCGACAAAAAAATCAGACCTTGTAGAAGCCATCCCCTTCTTCAATAAGTTTTCTCAGCAGGATCATCATGATGTCTGGTTTCGAGGTTGCCATTGCCCATGTAGCTGGACCTAAGATCAACAGGATGCATGGATGGGTCAAAATGAAGAGTTAACAGTTTGAGAGGGAGAGCGATAGGGAGAAGACAGTGCACAGTGTTTCATGGTAAATGTAAAACAATATGGACAACCGACGAGGACAACCAGACACAAGATGAAGATGAAACAAGATAATACAAGACAAATGTCTTTTGCATAGCACCACTTTTCTTTGGAAAATACCTAACTCTGATCTTGACAATAGAAAGAAAAACAGAAAAGTACACATCAACAAAACACTAAACACTGAATGCTTCCCTGTGTCATTTTTCAATTATCGATGATATAGCAAATGGCTTTTAAGAACAATGTGTAAAAAGTTGTACCCATATGAAAAGAAACAAGATATGTTTTCCTGTGTCATATTCTTGGAGTATGACTTAAATTCAAACAAACAAATGAAAGCAGATGGAGACTGCGAACAGACAATTGGACTGAGGATAAACTGAAACACAGGCAAATTGTAAGACAATCCTAAGGGTAATTTGGGGTTTACAGCGATGGCTGCTAACCACCAAACAAGTAAATTAAACAAAGGACACAAAACACACTGAGGAGGAAAGAAGCTATGAAAAGCCTGCTGGGATATGAAGAGTTGACGTCCTGAGCATGACTGTTACCTCCTTTGTGCCGACTTGGCAAGGTCTGACATCCTGCAGCCAGAGGTCATGGTGTCATAGGATGTGAGCGTGGGAGCATTGGCAAAAAAATGTGGAATGGAGTGAGCGGCCCAATCAGAGTGAGTGGAGGGGGAGGAGTTTAGGCGAGAGGAGTGCAGGTGTGTAGGTGAGTGAAAGGACGAGAGAGATAGAAAAGAAGAGAGATGTTGGTGGTCATGGAAGTGTGAGAGAGGGAACACAAAAAGAAGCAGCATTGAGAGGCAGGGAACAAGAGCTCCAGCCAAGAAAAGAAAAAAAAAGCAAGAAAGGACAACAAACACAACCAACAACAACATTTACTGAAAGAAAGCTGGGAAATACATATAATACAACCACATCTCTGCTTAAGCTGAACTAAGCATTGAGTCAAATTTAAAGTGTGTGGTCACACACACACACACACACACACACACACACACACACACACACACCTGCAGTCACACACTGCAGACTGTAGGGGGCAGCAGAGGAGCAGTTAGAGATGGGCCAGACCTGCTTTAATCAACGAACACATGATTCGGAATCGAACCGCCTTCCCTGCCACATGGTCATGCCATGTCTGTATCACTATCAAACCAAAAGTAATGTAACGCTACCACATGACTGGACTGGAAAAAAAGCTGTTTAAACTATTTATACATGTACAGTGGCTTTTATAACTGCTGTCAGTTTGGATCACAGGCTTATATCATCCTTTCTTCATACCAATCTTAGCTCCTTTCTTGAGGAGAGCCATCACCACTGATGTGTTGCGGCAGCCCACAGCCCGGTCCAGTGGACGCATCCCACTATAGTCCACATGCTCAATCAAAGCACCTTGATCAACAAGAAACTGCACCTGAAAAAGAAATAAAGTGGTGTCATGGCAGGATAAAAAGCAATCTCTGAATGCTGGGATATTTTTTTATTTTCAATTTTCTACCATTTGCTAACTCCCACCCACTACGCAGTTCTCCCCAACAGCTACCAACTCTAGATTATCAAGGCTATTACATGCTTCTTCTGTGACATATGAAGCCACTGCATACTGTATTTTCATCACAGGGCAGTGTAACACACTCAGAAGAAAGTGCTAACTGCCCTTTTCTGCATACATGAGCTCACAGACACCCATGACTGGTACCTAGTTTTGCTGTGATTGACAGGGAAGAGCATATGCCATCCCTCCCAGCCAGACAGCATGGCCAATTCTGCTCTGTTGGACTCCCAGACACAGATGGCTGTGGCATTTTGGAACAGGTCAAATGCTTTTATATTGAACCACTCAGGAGCACTGAATTCTTGCTGGAATTCTGGAATTCTTGGAATTTTAATCATGGACACTCACAACTTCTGCGTCTCCATAAAAGGCAGCCAGGTCAAGAGGCGTGCGCCCATTCTTATCCGCATGATCAGTGGCTGCACCCCTTTCCACCAGACAGCGAACCACAGGCAAATGTCCCTTTAGACAGGCCCAGCTTAGTGCAGTAAGACCTTCTTTATCTGTTATGGGCATGGACGCACCTGCAGAATAGTCCACATTTAACAGTTAGTGTACAAAAAACAGTTAAATCCTCATATACTATAATCAGTGGCATTCCACAAACTTCTAATCCTTGTGCAAAGCCAGTTTTTGTAGGCTCTCTTCCCATTGGTTGAAAATGCAAACTTTTTAGTCTAGGCAACTTGAGAACCCCTCCATGACGTTTCTGCTATTCCCCCTGCATTGATGCCCCTGATTGCAATCATAACCTGATGTGAATCCGGAGTCTCTCCAAGAAACACAGGTGAGAACACACCCAGGATGGAACGCCAGTCCATCACATGGCACCATGCACACACACACTTTCACACCTAGGGGCAATTTTAGGATAGTCCATCTATCTATGACTATGCTTTTGGAAGGAGGAAGGAAACCCATGTGGATACAGAGAGAGCATGCAAAACTCCACAGAGATGGTGACCTGAACTCAGGATTGAACCAGAGACCCTGGAGCAGTGAGGCAGCAATGCTTAAACTTGATTATTAAATTGAATAAACCATATAACACATTATACTCTAGATATTAAATCAAATTTGAAATTTAGAAAATAGAACATGGAGATTTCACTGGAAATTACAGTCGGGTACTGGAGTCATGGAGCCATGATATTCATTGAAGTCTACAATATAATGAGTCAGAATTCAGTTTCAAACTAAGATGATCAAATGTACAGAGAAAAGAAACAAAAAGAAGAACTGGTACATGAAAGAGAAGGGAAAAGGAACTTAAACATAAAACCCTACAAACAGAACTTAGCTATAATGAACAGTTTTAAAACCACAGAGACTTAATACATTAAAAAATAAATAAAAAATTCATCTTTAACAGCAGTTGTGTATTTTTGTTTAAAGATAACAAAAATCAATATATTTTGTCAGATAGGTGGTTGATTTTGTTGTATTTTCATGCTTTGTTTTTTCTGTTGTTCATTTAACAGCTCATTAGATTTACACAGTCGAGATGTTGTGTCTGTCACCTTGAGCCAGCAGGTACTCCACAGTTTCTATGTGGCCCTCGGAGGCAGCCATCATCAGGGGAGTTCGTCCCTGTTTATCTACCATGTTTATGTCTGCTCCATGAGTCAGCAACAAGTCCACAATCTGTAAGAGATGATTCAGGCTAAGCATGCAGAAACCTACCTCACACATTTGCGAGCCTTGTATATAATTTTAATTGTATTTATTTGATAAAACATGACAGATTATAATACATAGTTCAATAATCAGTGATGGAGAGGTGTGATGCAGCCCTATACAAAACAGTGTTACTGTTAGTACCTGGAAGTTCACTATTTTCCAATAAGAGCACAACCTGAAGTGTTTTAAGTGGAACGTCCACAAAAAGTTAGTTGCTGCTATCACTTAATAAACGTTTTTTTCTGATACTGACAGTGAAGTGATGACACTGGTGACTCCTTCCAAAAATGTGTTAAATAAATGTCTCCAAGCTTCACCATATCAATGATTTTTCTTTAATAAAAATCATGCCAGAAACTATAATGTAATAGAACGCATTAATAAGAACTTATGCTTTCCTTTGCAGCTGGAACTACTGTCAGAGCTGCTGTTATAGAAAATGAATCAACCTTCTGACCGATCAGAATTGCAAATTCAACAGCACTGTGACATAAGACCAATTATTAGCCCTTGATATAATTATATCCATATTTAATGATTGAGAAACAGGAAACTACTGAAGAATTCTTGAGGAGCTTCAAGAATTCAGAAGAAAGAAAGAAATTCCTGCTTATCTACCTGCCAGTGTCCTTGGCTTACAGAGCTAAAGAGAGGCACAACACCTCTGCGGTTTGGCTGAGCTACTGCAGAGCCTTGCTCCAGCAGCATCCGGCAAACGTCTAGCTTTCCCCGCCCCGCTGCTGCAGTCAGTGCTGAAGATTGAATAAGAGAGCTGTCAGTCATGTGTGTAACACATACAATACTGCAAAGCTCTGGGGTTACTCAATTTACCTGTTTCCCCCCACAAAGTGTCATAGGTGTTCATCTGAGCATACTCTGTAGCCTCTTTTTCTTTCTCAGGAAGATCCAGCAGGTATGACACAATCTGAAGAAACAGGAAGTAACACAGATAAGTTGAGTTTTTACAGTCACTTACGATACATACTATTTGGTCAAATACATTTAATGACTATTCACTGACTATCTCATTCTTATTCTCTTTGCAAAGTATTATTTTTATTAAGCGGTCCAAATGAATCCCATTATTTCTCAAACCGAGGATGTGGTTTAGCTATCTGTAGAAACTATTTCTACTATAGCTTGGACAGATACTAGAATTTCAACTCTGAAAAGTTTCTAGCACAACACACTGTCAGGTCATATTTAGACATGTGTTGAGCAAAAATGAAGCCCCTAGCCAGATAACGTCTGTTACATGCACCATGAGAACAGCACAGCTCATAGCGGAAATGTTAGCCAAAGACTTTCTGCATTTTTGTCAAGGGTGCAAACAGGATATGCTTCTTCACCAGATACATTATCAAGAGATGATAAAGGCTGTAGCTACATAAAGTTGTCCTCCCACAGATTAAAGCACCCACTCATTTTTCAGCATCTGTATTAATGCATATAATTAACCTATCATACTTTTGAGTTAAATTACTTTACTCGCCATATTTTAGTCAATTAACTGGACTTCTAGACAAGCATAACACAGTACTATTCAGCACTTTGCAGCTTTCACTTACTCAATGGTATAGATAATGAATTTAAGGCAAAAGGTATTAGGAACACTGAGACACAGAAAAAATGACCTGCTCAGTTAAAATAAACAAATTAATTAGATGTTGAAAGGACAGATAATGAGGTTGACAGGACTGAGGTAGGAACAGCAGTTGTTTGATTTCTTGGCCGACCCATGATTGCAAGTTTTGATGAAACAGAACACATCACATGCCTGCCACCCAACTGGCATTGTGCCTCACCTCCGACCTTCATCTTGCAGGTGGTGAGTCCACAGTATGGCTCCACATCACCATTGTTCATTGTTGGCTGAACCTAACTGGGTTAGATGGGTGGCTTGGTCACCAGACCCTCACCTGAGGACACCATCCTGAAGCCTGGCTCCAGGTTTGGGTCCTGATAACCCTAGTCTGGGCAGGGTACAGTTAGACTTTTTTATGCTTTTCATAGAGGTGTTTAGGATTGCTCTTTGACCTCTCTTCACATCTGTTCACTAGGTGTGGCCCCACTGGGAGCGTTATGCTCCTGAGGTCCACTGAAAAACACAAGCCCCTTCACTGCGACAAGGTTTCGATCACACAAAGGCATGAACCAGGAGAATCTTTCTCTTTTACAATGAATCAGAAAATACACCATATTTAATAGAGTGCTTTAGAGGCTATGGAATTGGCATTTAATAATTGAATTCATTTGCACAGTATTTATGTGCCACCTCCAAGGACCTTGTAGATGAATAGCTTGCATCTCCTTGATTGACAAGAATCCCTTGTATGACAGTCAAAGGTCTTTTGACCCCACTGAAGGAACCAGAGCTTATGGACCAAGTAACTACAGAACTGCCTGGAAAAGCCTTCGATTGGTTACTCCTTGCATCTTATTAATAGAGTATCCACGAGCACAGTGCATCATTTTCCCACTGTAATTAACTACATGGTACAAAATCCTTATCAGGGGATCTCTGCAGTTTGATGCGCAGGATTTATACTTACTGATAACTGGACAAAGCAACACTGTGTAGACACAAGTATGGAAGGTACAAATTCCCACATTGGATAACTGAGCAGGTGTACAGGTGTTCCTATTAATGTGGATGGTGAGTGTATATGCAGGAGATACCAATATAGGCCAAACAGATGGCTTGCCTTCTTGGATTTGCTCAGTCATCATTGAAAAAATTTAATGCTTTCTGAGAACAATCTCTAAAGACAAAATTTCTACTGGTGTACTGCCCATCACTAGTCTTCTCACTCAGAGTGGAACAAATGAACTGCTTTATACCAGAAACATGGACTCTACAGGATGATTCAATGAGAAATATGTACACTTACTTCAATAGACATATTTCTGGAGACATGTTGGTAAAGTCAAGGCTAAATGAGCTCTTGATTTAAGCAAATCACTCTTCCATTTTATTTAACCTGTTATTCCTGCTCAATGCCTTTCATAAATATTTACTTCATACATGGGCCTGTATTGTAAATACAATACAAAAAAAAGCCAAAAAAAGTCGCCATTTGGATTTAAATAAGCAAATACTTAAGAGCCTATGATTGGATAATTACTGCAGTGATTAATGTGTTTCAGCTGGCAACAATTCTTTTA
>JAOTRR010000059.1:23847440-23860045 GCA_028570945.1 Gogo arcuatus
TGGACAGTGATATAAGGCTTTATAGTATACAGTTATGCCCCAAAATGGAAGTTACACCCCTTGTTTCTGGGTGAGACCGAGAACTTTTTGAAGTACCTTCGTACACTAAAGTTAAGGCATGCTTAACCACACTCGACTTATTATGCCTTATAGCTTGTTTTTTGAATGTAATGCATACAGTGTGTAATTAGAATTCAGCTGTTTTTCACTTAAATATTTATAAAATTGCTCAACTGTCAGTCTGCTAGATGAGAGACACCAAAAGGCATGTTAATATAAAGACTCAGGGTTGTTTTGTGTTTCTAGGCCTCCCACACCCACTGAGTTTGATTTTGATGAAGAGCAGCCCTCAATGACTCCAAAGAATGCTTTCCTTGGAAGACGCAGAACACCAGGTATGAGCTTTACCACAATATTCAAAATGCACAATATCATCAGTTATCATTGAATGTAACTACGAATGGATAAAGAAGTATGACGTGCTGTTCTATAATCAATAAGCAAAATGTAATAGTTGGCAAATTGCTATGGTATAAGAGGAATAAAACACTTCAGGAGTCAACTTTAGGGTGGTAACAGTACCTCAGGCCACATCACACCTCCCACTGTTGACTATTTTCCTATAACGGCACTCTTCCGAAGTGCTTTATTCCGTAATTAGTGTTTAATCCTTTAGGAGCTTTGAGTCACAGCACTTCTTCCTTATGGATGCTTGGTTTGCTCATTACAGCTCTAAACCTCTGTTGTTACAGAACTCAATTCCAGCATGTCAGGTTTTTGGTTTTTTTTGTATTTGATTCTCTACAAGGGAAATGATGAAATTATCTGAACAGCATTGTTCATAAATACAGGAGCGATTATGTCAGTGTGTGGTTGGTGATATCGGATCGTCTCTTGCTTCGCGCTTTTCAGGCTCCTCCACTCGTTCCACGGTGAAGCGAACAGCTCAGCTCGACAAGGTCCTCTCCGATATGAAGCGCCACCAAAAGCTTGAAGAACAGATCCTCAGGACAGGTCGCGACCTTTTCAAAAGCGAGAAATCCACACAGGAGCGCTCGTCTCCCAGCACTCAGAGGGAAAGAGACAAGGAGAGAGAGAGAGACAGCGACCCCAGTACCATCTTCAGCCCCAGACAGAGGAGATACTGAGTGAATATAGAGGAATGGGGACAATTCTGGTTCACACCCTTAAGTTGGGCTGATGATCCATTTCATTTTTAAGAACAGATGATGACTTGTTTCTTTGTTTATTTTGATGTTTTTTTACAATCAGATTTAAACACACTTGTGGATTCGAGTGATTGTGTTAATATGAAGTGTATGAAAGAGACACCGAGCGAAACATTATTCAGTTGAATAAATGTGTTATGTTCATGACTCTTTTGATTTCTAGAATTAACATGTAAACACAAAAATCCTGACCCATAGACTGAAGCATGGGCCGTTGTAGCTTTCTGTGTCAGATCATTTCAGCTTTTACTTTAACAGTTGCAGCACAGTTAAGTTCGAATCCCAGGTCAGTCTGAAAGCCACTACTGAGCCCATGAGTTCAGCTACCTGACTTCGTGTCTGGATTGGATTCTGCTTTGCTGCGTCAATACACTATGCACTAGCAGGCAAAATTTTGGACACACTAGATGTCATTGTCTTTATATATTGATCAATAATAATAATAATACACAAATAAATAATACAAATGTTTTTTAATCAAAATGTATTTTAGTAAGTATTTTGTAATTGGTTTTGATTTGTCTAATTAATTAAGGTTGTGCTTTCACAGGAAACTAGAGTTGGAAATGAACAAACAAATCATGCCCTATTACTCTCATATACAGCTTTATTGTATATCAAAACAGCTGCTATATATTTCAGTACTACCGATCTACTTACACGACAAGCTACTCTTAAAAGGAAGGTCATAATCATTTTTATCATCAATTAACAGGGTTTAATAGAAGTTCTGTTTTGGGGTATTAAAATTTTTTTGTAATATGTACTGTAAGTGAAGAATATATACAGTATAAGGCTTAGGATTTTAATTTTATTGCATGACTGGGTGGAAACTGGGTAACTAGTAACCCAGCACTCTGTTTACTGTTATACACATGGCGATTTTAGGAAACCTAAAGTAGTTATGCTGTTAATATTATTCCATAACCATATAAAAAATATTGGCATAAAAATGCTTTTTTTTCTACGTGCAACATTATATATTTTCTGTCAAAAAAGCCATGCAGTATTTATTTATGCAGGTCAATATTAAAGTTCAGTATTACAAATAAAATATTTACATTTTTCATACTATATTGGCTGTTGAAGACGTCTGTGATTTATGAACAATACAAAATAAGGAACAATAATTATGTGAAAATGTATTTTCAGAAAATCACACAAGGGCTTCAACAGTATAAAATCTGTAAATATTTTAATATTGGCCATTTGAGTGTAGAAAAAAACGGTGGTCTCTGACTTTTGCACAGAAACCAAGAGGAGACTGGCTGATCATTTTGTCGAGCACCTTCATACCATCAAAATTAAGGTTCCAGTGGTGAGACACTTCACCAGCAAAAGATATAACATAAATGACACCTCTGTTTGCATTGCTAGTTGTTATGGGAGCGATGAAGTGATCTTCACTCTCAGAACTTTGAAATGTCATAGAAATGAAAGTATTGACATCAATACTGAAATTCAATATTGCATCATATTGAATGACAACAATAATGTCATTTGGTACTCATGGAGAACAAATATATTCTAGGCTTATTTAAGCATGCAAACAATATAAAATCAGCTAAAACTAGAAGGGCACTTGGTAGAGTGCATACCTCTGCCAAGCCACATACTTAGATTTGCATCAAAATCTAATCAACTGTTCCTTGGCCCATGGCCCACCTTTCCTAAACATTTCATCAAAATCCGTTCACTATTTTTTGTTATGTTGGGAAAAGACAAAAAAAGTCCTGGATCCACATACATATCCGGATTTGCATCAAAATCTAATCAATTGTTCCTTGGCCCGTGGCTTACCTTTCCTTAAAATTTCAGCAAAATCCATTCACTATTTTTTGAGTTACATTGGGAACAGGCGAACAAACGAAGGCGAAAACATAACCTCCTCCAACAAAGTTGCCGGAGGTAACAAAACCCAGCAAATTTTTCTGCTATCTAAGATTGTAATATCTGTGTGAGGTAAAATAGAGGGTGGTTCACTGATGCTTGGGGCTGTTATGAAGGTTGGTGGCATCATGAATTCTGCCAAATACCAGGATATTCTCACTTAAAACCTGGTCACCTCTGCCAAGAGGTTAAGACTTGACAAAAGATGTAGCTTTCACCAAGACCCCAAACATACCTCCATATCAACACGCAAAATGTTGCATTGGCCATCTCAGTGCCCAAAATTTAAAACCTGTGGTGTGAACTGAAGAGGGCAGCACACATTTGTAAATCTAAGAATATCCAACCTTGTTAGACATCACAGGAAGAGAATCAGTGCTGTTATTCTGTCCAGGTGAGGCTTCACTAAATATTATTGTCGGCGTGTGCATAAACACATTGCATTACTTGTTTGAGAATGTTAACATAAAATTATACAGTGTCTCCCCATGCTAGCAGTCATTACCTGTTATTCATTTTTCATAATAATATTCTGCCCATTTTCAAAAACTGGAGCAATAATTTTAGAATTGATTACTGAATTTCCCCCAGTTCTGATAGAGGGGTTTATTGCATTAAACCAGTTAGCACACGGAAGTCAATGCTAGTAGCTTTTCTTTGTTTGTTTTGTCTTTTGCCATCTATAATGAGCAATGCAGTCTTCTCTCCAAACGCTGCTATTACTTGAAATATTAGCATTGTGAATTGTCAGTTGTAGCAACACAGGCATTAAATTTCATTTGACATGGACGGACATGGGTTTCTGCACTGACACCACCAATTTCCTTCCTCCCTGGTCTGTTTCGTTTCAGTTTCATGAAGGAAGTTACTGTATTTTGACCTCAGCAAAGTACGCAGGTCTGCAGTCTGGAGACAGAACCCTCTTGTTTATTTACAAAAACACTCTGTAGGCCAAAACCTACAGGATTTGAAAGGTAAGAGGTAAAATAGCCTCTAAAGTAGGTGCGTGCAGGAGTCCTTTTCTTTTAATCCCACTTCTGCCCACTTCAGAAGGAATTCTGACCAATCCCAGTCATTACTTTTCTATCATACCTGCAATATTTCCTAACAAACTGAGTTGGTTCTATTTCCCAAAATATAAATGTATAAATGTCCAATTGAAACCAGTGGGACCCTGACCAGAATAAAGTAGTTGCTGGAGATGAATGAATAAATGGTAAAAGTGTTACATGGCACAAGTCCCCAATACGCTCCCATGATAATGAATGTGGCCTTACTTTTTTGTTTGTTCCTGTGGGATCCCAGTCCCAATGCATACTTCTACAAGATGTTTCATGTAATAGCTTTTCATGGGGAAGGTTTTCGAGGTTTTAAATGTTTTAGACCCTTGGTTCTACCTCAGCCATTATGAACAATTGAATTGTTTAGTTTCTCAATGAGCAAATTCCACAGAGACCTTTCAAATTTGGTGGAATTCACTTTAAACATTATTAAGCAAGATTACATAACTAGTCAGCAGTCTGGGCTGAGTTTCTCAAAAGCATTCCAGCACAAAGATCTTCTTTAAATGATAGAGTAAGCACCACACTGAAAACTGTCTCTACAAGATGTAGTTTCCCTCCTGTATGTAGTTTATTCCATTGCCATTCCAAAAACTGAAAAGCAAGGCAGCAGTTGCAAGCATTTCAGGTTTACTGTAGGGTCATATGTCTATAACTTTAATAATTTAGGAATTCAATACAGGCTATGAGTTTCAACATACATTTTCATAACCAGTATGATAATGAACATAAATCTTGGACTGAGTGGACAGAACACTAAACAAAAAAAAAGTACATTTTAACAAAAGAATGAATAAATAAATTAGAACTTACAACAGACAAAATGTCATCAAAGACTAAGCATAAATGAAAATGTTGAGAATATTTTCCCCTTTGACTTGTCCACACTATAGTTTTCTTTTTTAATTTAAATACTCTCCTCTAACCAAAAAGCAAAGATAAATTAAAATGACACGAAATTCCAAATAGGATAAGGCAGCGATATATTTGATCATTTGTTTTTCACCTATAAATTCAAGGTCGTCTATTTTATCTTTGTATATACAAGTAGTGTATATATAGATAGATATATAGATAGATACAGTCGATAGTGCTGGTTAAGATCTACCTGAATGTTCTGCCTTAAAGTCAAACTACAGGTCTCCATAAGGCCTTAGGACAGGACGTTTGAGTAGCATCTCACCTTTTCTTTTATGCTTCGATTATTAAGCTTAGCCAGGCTGTCTAAAAACAAGGAACTAGCATGTACAAAATAATACATTCCAGAAAGGTTTTTGAAAAAGCTTTGTTTTTCAAAGCGGTTTGTGGTGTGATGTCTTTGCAGATCTGTGTTTAATCTCTGTTTTAAGTAAGCAAGATCTTGCTTATGAAACCAATTTAGGTTTTATTGCCAGTTGAGTTTTAGACAAACCAAACTTTTATTTGAAAATATTTGCATTTTGATTTGGATTTTCCATGAAAATTTCAGTCACGTCTATTCATCATTAAATGTATTATTTCTTGCACAAAACCAGTACATGCCTATCTGATCAGTCATTATAATCCATTTAGTGTCATATAATGCATAATAATGACGCATATTGCCTCAGTTTTTCAAACATGTGCATTTGACATAGGCTTGCCTATTGTGCAAACACGACTGCAAAGTTCATTCCAGTCTCTGTTTCTTTTTGTGAGCACAGCTCTTATATGTCTACTAAAGCAGTCCTATATGCAGTACAGCTAGAAATGTGTCTTGGAGCTAGAAAGAGTGCTGTATTGTACTGCTATAGTACAACTATTTTGTTACACTTCCTGCATCTGCAGATCCAGTGTCACTTCTTTTCCTCAGATTATTTATCTTTGTCTTCTTCACAGTTAATTCATTCAGGCTCATTTTGTGACCCATTTAGTCTCAAACTCATACGCACACATACACACATACATTTGCTCTTTAGCTGAGTGTCTTTCTTAGTGGATCATGGTGGTGGGCGGGTCTAGAGAGGTCACTCGACCACTGTAGCCATTGGCTGGCTGAGAAGAAGATGTGTGTCCATCTGGGAGGAGTTTGGACGGAGAGGTGGAGCTACGGGAACGTGAGGAGCCACCAGTGAACAAGCGCAGAGCCCCGCGGCAGATGAGGGAGAACCAGTAGAGCTGCGGTGCCATGAGCAGCGCAGCACCCAAGTTACACTGCCACGGCACAGCAAGAGGGACCTGGTAAAGAGGGATAGATGCGTACCTGAATAGGGAAAGATGGGGGAAATTTCACATTAACAGAAGCCCATAAGATGGCATCAGTAAAAGCAAAGCAAACAAAGCTTATCTTTCATGTTTTTTTTCATATATACCCATTTTATAAATTAGAAAATGGGAAGTGACCGAGAGATAGCGAAAGAGAGAGAAATAGCCAGAAAAGAGGAGACGAAGACCCATACCTGCCGTAAACATAGTAGAGGTAGGGGAAGAGAAGGACTCTACAGATGAAGAAAGTGACCAGCATGAGAGCCCCATTCACTTTGTGAAGTAGCGTATGCTGCTGCTTGTACTGAGAGAAAGTGCAAGTGAAAAGGTAAAAATACAAATGTGTAATCTGGAAAGAAGTTTGAATTAAATATACAGTATGAAGGGAAATGAGGCAGAGCGTAAGAACAATGAAAGAAAAGAAATATTGTAAAGTTTCACTGGGCACAAAATGCCATATTCACTACATAGTGGCCTAACTTTGGAGTCTGCAATTTTGGAGTGGTGTCTGAAAGTGGAGAAATCCAGTGCACTCTGTCAATCCCACAATGCACCGAGTATAAACAATGTACCCTAACAGCTGAAAAATACTCACGTGTTAAAAATACTCACATGTTTGATGAAAATTGCACACACCTTTACAGAGAACAAAGATTTATTTTCTCACATATTGCCATCTTAGAGCGGATTAACTGTTTTGTAAAGTCACTTCTAATCACATACATTCATTCCCTATACCACTTATCCATTGCAGGTCATAGGGAAGCTGGAGCCAATCCCAGCTGACATCAGGCAAGACACAGGGTACACCCTGGACAGTACACAGACTACCACTCACATACACACCTGTGGGCAATTTAGAGTAGCCAACTGAACTAATTTGGACTGTGGGAGGAAACCCACGTAGGCACAAAGAGAACATGCCTTGCAACTGCAGGGCTCAAACCCAGAACCTTCTTTCTGGGATGTGACAGTGTTAACCACTGCACCACCATGCTGCCTAGTCACATACATTGAGGTTATAATTAGCCTGGTTAGTTAGCTGTAGGTTGTAGACTGGTTGCTTTTTCGCCCTTGGATGTGATACAGCTCAAATAATTGTGCTGAAGAGTTTGCTAATGTTGTGCATGTTTAGCTGACAAAATGTGACTATTGTTGTAGAATAATGATCAAACTTTCATAATGTAGTCTACAAAATCCTTTAACCTCATTCACCAATTCTCTTCCTTATAATAGTGTTCTGTTTCCAATGTAAGAAACAGTGATTAGGATGCTGTTTAGTATATTACACAGCATGTGCTGTCTGGAGAAATCACAGTAATTACAAAACAGTCATAAAAACAAAATGTGTAATGAAGTAATGAGGCACAGTTAGCAACAAAATATAATTAAAAATGCAAAAAAAAAAGGAAAAAAAGGAAAAACAAAAACAGAAAACAATGTGATCACAGTGACTTTGAGCATGCCATGGTTATTGGTGTCAGATGTGCTGGTTTAAATACTGATACACAAGAGTGTCCAGTGCTTACACAGAATGGTGGAAAAAAAACAAAAAACATTTCGTGACTAACAGTTCTGCAGGCAGAAACGCCTTGTGGAAGGGAAATGCCAGACAGGAAGGCTATGGCAACTCGGATAACCAGTCTTTACAACCAGAAAACCATCTCAGAACGCAAAGCATGTCAAACCTTGGGACAGATGGACTACAATTGCAGAAGACCACATTGGGTTCCACTCCAAGAACAGGAATCTGAGACTACAGTAGTCACAGATTCACTGAAACTGGAGCGTTGATGATTGGAAAAACGTCACCTGGTCTAATGAATTTTAATTTCTGCTATGACATACAGATTGTATGGTCAGAATTTGGCATCAACAGCACGAATCCATGGACTCAGCCTGTCTTGTGTCAACAGTCCAGGCTGGTGGAGGTGGCGTAATGGTGTGGGGAATGTTTTCTTGGCACACATTCAGCCCTAAATACAAATTGAGCATTGTTTGTATGCCACAGCCTGTCTGAGTATTGTTGCTACACCACATGCATCCCTTTATAGACACAATTTACCTATCTTATAATGGCTTCCTCCAGCATGTCACAAAGCACGAAATGTCTCATACTGGTTCCATGAACATGACAGTGAGTCCAGTGTACTTCAGTGGCGTCCCCACTCACCAGATTTGACTCCAATAGAGCACCTCTGGAATGTGGTAGATTCGCAGCATGAAAGTGTAGCTGACAAATGTGACGCAGTCACGTCAACACAGACCAGAATCACAAAGAAATCTTTCCAGCACCCTGTGGAATCCATGCCATGAAGAATTCAGGCTGTTCTGAGAGCCAAGGGGGGTCCTACCCAGTATTAGTATGTTAGTATGATGTTCCTAATAAAGTAGCCAGTGAGTGTATGCTCCTAGAATAAGTCATAAATGTAAAAGTAAATTAAAAAATATATATAGTAAAATATTAATGACCTGTGTCCATGCCCCTATTCTAAAATCATACTTCTCAAAGAATCTCCAACGCATCCTAACACCTGAATAAATCTAACCCCAAAGCATGATTTATGTGGCATCCAGCTGACCCACTACATCTATCTAACACTGTGTCCTCTGCATGCTCTTGAGAATCGGGACACACATTCAGCAATGTTACATGCAGGCACAGACTCTTGGCTATGTGCCTGCTACATGAAAGGGGGCAGGGGCATAAAGAAGGCTAGTTTGTCTAATGTTACAGCTTGTCTTAACTTATGAGGATATACTGAGCTGTGAGAGACTCTGATCGGGAAAACAGTAGACTAGACTTAAGAAAAGATAACAATTTTTGTATACTTCCCCTAAAAACAAACAGCCATTCCCAGCTCAAATTGTATCACAGTACATGTAAAATGTGTCCTTTTGCATGCACTGCAGCTCGAAGATCTCTTGAGAGTGTACTAGGCCTTTGAAGTCAGGGCTTGCATACTGACATGTGTTCTATTTTGCTTTTGCCCAGGCATACAGAGACCCAGTGGCGGCTGGTGGTTTTTAAAATAGCAGAAGCACAGGTGTCTGTTATTGAAGTATATATCTGTGTGCGTTATGCTTTATTTGTTTCATCTGTGAAGCTTCATCTGTGATGTTCATCTGATTTATCTGTTTCATTTGTATGCAAAACCCACCCGCCCACACACTCACTGACTCAGAGTGAAACCGTGTGGCTGGGCGGGACCCAAAATGATGTAATAAAAGCCAATGAACATGCTTATTTGTTCCTGTTGAAACACAGTGTACTTGAATCTGCCGTAGGAACCCATTGAAGGCCTGTCAATGGAGTTCTTTCAGCAGGGCATTTATGCATTTCAAAGGAGATTTCCATACAGGCTGCACCATCCACTGAAAACAGTTTGCATTAAATAAACAAACAGCGTGGGGTTTTTTTTTCAGAGCGATTTTTAATATTTTGATTCACTAAAATATTGAATTTCAAAATATTGAATTACCAAGAGTGAGGAATAATATAGGCACATTTCTAAATTTACTATAGAAACATTTCATTACTGCATTTTAATAAAATTTTAGGGAGGTCAGGCTTCCCATGCTAGTCTTAAAGCAATCACCTTGGCAAAGACCTAATATTTCTAGCTTCAGCTAATTGCCTCACGTCCCATATGGCCATGCTATAAATTCAAATCAATTTTACATATTTTATATTTTATAGCGCTTTTAACAATAGATGTTATCACAAAGAGGTTTTACAGGATATGTAGATGCCTAAAGAGTAAGCCAGAGACTACACTGGCAAGGAAAAATCTCTGAGGAACCAGATAGGCATTTATGAATGTGCATTAATGTACAGAGTGATCACTACATGCTAGATATTGCATGCATTGTTGTTTAAGACTGGGGGTGGAGTGAGGAATAAGTATTAAAAGGACCAGAGGGATGGACCGGAAAACACTCGTCAAATCAATAATGAACGTACCTGAATAAGGATTTTGCCTAGGCAGACGGAGGGAGTGCTGAGCTCAGCTAGGAACATGACACCCTGGAAGTAATCACCCTTCCCCTGCCTCCAGAACTGAGAAAGGAAAAACATCACATTGCTAACACACAGAATGAACAAGCAACAACTCACCAGACTTCCGAATCATTAGTTTTCTTATTTCTAATGCCTTCTCTGAAAGATCTAAGATGAGAAGAGTCACGCTTAGATTCTGAGCGTTTAAATGACACTTATGACTGCATGTCTTACAGCTGGAAAACAACTAGACTGGAAATTTAAAAAAAAAAGATAATAGTGGGTTGTGATTTTCACCACTACAAGAAAATTACAAATCCCCAATTCTTCATAGTCCCTTGGGACCCCACTTTGAGACCCATGGGCCTAAATGTACCACTAAAAGGTCAATGGGCTTGTACAGGATCATTAGTCTGGATAGAAACCATTTATCTTGTTTTTTTAAGATGTGATAAAATGTACAATTGTGATCGATCCCAAGTTCACTTAAAAATGACTTCTGTTTGGGAGAAAACCCAGGACTGCTTTCTGATCTAATGCTGGATTTATCTGGGTCAAAAATGAGGCCCTAGATTTTCTTTTTCCAGATAACTACACAAACAAAAACATGCATGGCGATAGTTACCACGGAGATGGGGAAGCACACGGTGACCATGACGACATGATGTAAGACCATGAGGAACTCTCTGCGGAGGTAGCTGCTCAGGGCCACAGACTTGGACTTGGGCCCGTTATCCACCTCATGACCTTTGACCTGAAGCTTGTGCCAGTAGCAAAGGAACATGGCGTATATATCGTACACAAAGTAGGGCACGGCGAACAGGATGTAGGAGGTGGTCAGCCAATGCCTGAAAGAAAATATCCTTTCAATCACATGGCTCTCACATTTCTATAGACCTGCTGCTTTAAACAGATGGTTATTTGTCAAAGAAAAAGGTTTCATTTTAGTACTTGAGAATTCAACAAGTTGATTTTGTTTGAATTTAAAGATATAAAACATAAAATCCTCTCAACATCATAGCTGATCAAAACAGTTGACATTCTTCCTTTTTTGTTAAACATGCTATGAGCTGTTTAACTAGTGTTATTCTCAATAACTAATTTCCTCAGGATAAATATACATGACCTAATATCATATGTTTGTCACACATAAACATAAACATTACTGTATATAAATGATTCCCAAAACTAGCATTAGTTGCACTGGGACTTGGGGGCATTAAATCACATGGCTTAGCCTCACATTTATCTAATTATATACTAGTGTGAAACAAAATCCATGAATTATCTAGAAAATCTGTTTATCTTGCTAATGTGGTGAATTACATTATATGTATTAGTAATTTCAGATTCACACTATCTGCTGAAAGGGGCTATTTTTAAAAAAAAAAATCATTTTAAGATTTGATAAAGATAAATTTACAACTAACAACTTACTGATCCTCAATGATATCATCACAGGAAGTTGAGATGATGTAACCAGCTGAGGAGGCCATGACTGCTTGGACGGATGACACCAACCTGGAATATGTTTTGTATATGTTAGTATGTTATAATGTTTTTCTTAACCTGTACCATCCTGCATTATTCTATGAACGAAAACCAAAGTCACTAGAATCATTGCCCTTTCTAAAGCAGAACTGTGTACTTTACCTGGCTGACACCATGACTGCATCTCCCTCGCTCCATCTCAGACCAGGCAGCCGTTTCAGACACTGCTTGGACAAGAGAAAAAGCCCTGGGAAAAACACAGAGCCTGCAGCCAAGATGGATAACATGATCTTTGGTGGGTGAGGTCAGCTGATGCAGCTTTCACGAAGCACTTGGGCCGTTTTAGAGCGTCTGCCTTCCCTCCCGCCTCTCTGAAAGAAAAGATATTATCAAATTAAAAACTGATCCATCTTTGGATTTACTACTGTGGTACTCAGATATAACTGATTGTACTTCTGAAATGAAGTACAGTAGGGACCAAAGTTTGAGTCCACTACCAAGAACAGTTAATTTCACTGTTTGTCAAAAACAATTTTGTAAGAAAGAAGTATGTTCATATTGACTTTAAGCAATGTCAATAATGTATCAATAAAGCAGTATCGTGTAATATACAACCCCAAATCATAAAAAGTTTTGACGGTATGGAAGATGCAAATAAAAAAAGAAAGCAGTGATTTCTAAATTTACTTTGACTTGTAGTTCATTGCAGAC
>JAOTRR010000059.1:23875076-23892435 GCA_028570945.1 Gogo arcuatus
AATAATAACCTCGACTTCGTCTCAGTTATTATTCACCGATATTCACTTCGCCTTCAGCGAATAACTGTTAAATGAATTTAAAAATATGCTGTTCTCTAACAAAGATTTTAGAAAACTTGATATGGTCAAGCTTGTTGTAAATTAGATGCTTTATTTAGCATTTGCTGCTGCAGAAGAAATATACAGGACTTTCCTCTTTCTGGTTTCTTCTCAAAGTGAGAAGCTGATTTTTTTTTTGTCTTATTAACTTCAAAAGGGAGGGAAAAAAGAAAACAGAGGCTGATGAGGGCACGACTGTTTATACTATAAGTGACAACAGGAACTAATAGATGTTCCACAGCATTAAACATAACTATAAACTGACACGTATGATCTTTCTGTCTTTCATTAATACAAATTGTAATTGTTGGCAAGCTGCTGTGGTACAAGACGAGTAAAACACTTTGTGGCATTCTGCTATAAGAAAATAATCAACTTTGTGTGGAAACAGCATTGTTGCTTTGTGTCAGGCTGCATCACACCACCCTGTCGTAATTATTTTCCTCTAAAAGCACATCCCAAAGTGTTGGATTCCTCTTATACCACAGCAATTTACAACTTTTTATATATGAAAGAACAGAAACATTGAAACATTGTTTTATCCATTTAGTTATGTTTAATGTTGTGGAATGTCCATGAGACAAATTAGATCCTGCTATCACTTCCAGTACGACAGCTCCCTTACCAGACTCTCTTGAAGTTAATAAGACAAATCATGCTGCTGAGAAAACACAAAGCTCTCCATCCTGAAGACCTTCTTGTGTCAGAAAACGTAAAGGCACAGCTTTACCTCTGACAGTTATAAAGCACCAACACTGGGGACTCTTTCCAAAAAATGCTAAATAAATGTCTCCTCACAGAAAACTTCACAATTTTGACATGTTTTGATCTGTTTATGTGGAGGGTCCGCTATACAAGTCTCTGTGGAAGTTGTTACTATAGAAATGATAACATATTACATATTAACAAGCTCAGTAACGTCACTTCACTTAACGTAAACCTGTGATTTACCCTGCAGACGGACCTACAGTCATTAATCAGCACCTTCTGACCAATCAGAATTGAGAATTCAACACTGTGGTATAAAGTAACAAAGCTCAGGGTTACTAGGTGCCTCTCTCCTCCTATCCAACTGACATCCCAATTTCAATGAGACTACCCCCTAGTCATTATTGCCCATAAGAAAACTAGCTTACACTCTCAAATATGGCTTCTGCTCCTCATGAGCCTCAGTCTGACACAGAATATGAACAAGACACTGAGGAGTAAAACATTCAGCTGCAAGTACTGTGAGAAATTACAGAGCAGTAAGTTTATCCTACAGTATATTAATTATAGGCTACTTAGTGAAATTGAGTTGAGGGTGTTACGGCCCAGACGTGTACAGACCTCAATCGTAAAAGGGACATGACCATCAAGTGAAGTTTAACAAGAGAATTTATTAATCTTCGAAATTTCAGAAAATAAATACGAATGTCTAGGGGATTATGAGCTATTGGTTGTGGATGCATAGGTAGATAAATGCTGGCAGTGACAGAGTGAGGTTGGAGTATGGATTTAATATAAATATGTGAGTTCAAGAGAATACGTGTGTGTGTGTGTGTGAGAGAACTTAGTGAGTGCGTAGAGAGCGAACGACTGAGTGTCCAAATCTCCCCTGGGTCGGAGGGGTCTTCTGGCCTTTACAGCCTACATCCACTCCATGTGTAGATGATTACAATTAATGACCCCATGGCCCCCATCCAGTCAATGCACACTGGCTACAAAGACTGCAGAGGCTCATCACAAATATGCTTTCACTTCTCTGCAGTGGAAAACCCCCCAGAATTTATATGTCTGCAGGTCTACACCTATAATGCAACTTCTTAAGTTCAAAAGACACCACAATAAAGCTATTACAGACTTTAAATTTTGTAGATTAAAAATTTCCCACCATTCAATCGACTTAATAAATTCAGATAATTCAGCCTTCAGATAAGTAGTCATTAAAAGTGTTACTGACTTGCCATATTCCTATTCCTGGTCAATTCAGTGACTTGAATGACGGAAACCCATCACAGACAACTTGAGCACATGATACTTACCTGGACTGGCTCCCCCGTCGGCATGACGATGGCTGTTGGTGGGGGAAGGGGTGTGACTGTGCTGGTCATGGCTGTATCACTGGTGTCATGAGTAAGCAGCGGCTGCTGCGGATGCGGAGCGGGAAGCCCTGAAGTGGGTGGGACTATACTGAGGTGGAGGAGGGACAGAGGCTCAGTGGCCTCTTTAGAGCCGCCTTCCCGGTTCTGGGAGGACCCTCCCTTTAGACGCACACCTGTGTGAACAGACTGGTGCCGCCGCAGGTTGTAGCTATTTTTGAATTGCTTGTTGCAGATGGCACAGATATGAGCAGCACGGCCTGGACGAACTGGTGGCTTTTCTGGAGCGAGAGAGAGCATGTGTTGGTGTGTTTTAGGGTGCTGACACACAAGCAGCATTTAGTTCACATGAATCTAACCTTGCTGTATTTTAGCCTTCAGTGTAGTTTGTTTGTGCAGGTGAGATCAAAGCAATCACCCGAGTGTCAACTGAAGCAACCAGTCTAAAGCTGCACCCACATTATTACATTTTAGTTTTAAAATGCATCACTTTTGCTACGTTTACGCCTGGCGCCCATACTACCCCGGAGTTTTCGAGCACCTAATACGGAGACTTTTGGAAATGCTGCCGGTGTCGTTTTAGTTTGAAAACTCCGGGGCTGCATTTTAGGCTACGTCCACACTAATATGTTTTACTTTTAAAACGGTGTTTTAACACAAAAACAATCTCTGTGCAGACAAGCGTTTTAGCTCCGTATCAGAAATAATCTCCATCCATACCAACACGTCTGAAAACATATATCACATGACCATTCATGTACACTGGGCATGCGTGTGTTGGTATAAACAACTGATGCTGTTTGTTTTCTTCTGGAAAAGGGTCACGTGATAGGAGCGTGACGAATCAGAGAAGGATACACCGTGACAGATAAGACCCAATCAGGAAGCGAATGTGGGTGTCTGCGTCATCGTTTCCAAAAGGTCTTCGTTTTCTATATGACTCCGTCTCTGGAGTTTTCAAACTAAAACCTAAAGCAGCGTTTCCAAAAGTGTCTGTTTTGGGGGCTCGAAAACTCCAGAGCAGTTTGGACACCAGGCATAAACATAGCAAAAGTGATGCGTTTTAAAACTAAAATGTATTAGTGAGGACGTAGCATTGGTGGAGATGGGCAAAAACGGAGATGTTTGGAGACGACGCAGACACCCACGTTCGCTTCCTGACTGGGTCTTATCAGTCATGACATAGCCTTCTCTGATTCGTCACGTCCTTAACACGTGACCCTTTTCTGGAAGAAAACAAACCGGTTCGTGTTATGCAGGCATGTGCATGCCCAATGTACAAGAATGGTCATGTGATATGCGTCTTCAGGTGTGTTAGTATGGACGGCGATTATTTCTGATACAGAGCTAAAATGCTCGTCTGGATGGAGATTGTTTCCGTTTAAAATGCCGTTTAAAAAAAAAATATATATATAAATGGTACATGCATGCACGAAACATTTTAAACTTGTTATTAATATCATTTTTCTCATAATTTATTAAGTGCTGGTTCTGTTTTCAGGTGATTTTTGTGATTCCTCTGCACACTTGATAAAGGTTTGTTTATATTTTTCTATCCACGTATTTCTGACCAACGGATGAAAGAGTTTTAGGAGTACATTTTCAGCCCTACATGCCCCTGAGCCAATGTTGTTGTTGTTTTTTGCTGTTGCTTGTTTTTGCTTTTTTTGTATAATGATGTGAAACAAAGCCAAACTGGTAGTAACTACTGAACTAGCATTATAAACTTGCATTTAGAAAAGGAAAATACAGGACATTCAGACAAATGTTGTATGCTTGAGTGCAGCTTTGGCAATGTCTCAAGAAAGAGAAGATGGTAATAGGTGTTGGTGACAGATTTATATTTTAAAAAAAGCAATAAAAATATCAGTTTCTCCATGGCAGCCTATTCATTTTTGCTTCTCTTCAGAATATAATATTTCACTTGGCTGAACTACAACTCTTTATATTTCATGTACTAGCTCTCTGTAGTTTTGGCTAAAAAATTGACAGAAATATAACATTTAAAAGTGAGCTCTCCTTTTTATCCTGTCAACTCAAAGTAACAGATGTAAAACACCTTGATAGTAAAACACCAGTAGAAATTTCACATCCTAACAGAGGAAGGACAAAAGTAAGTACAGTAGCATGTTGTTTTCCCTTCCACATGAACTGGATGTCTCTCTATACCACCCCTTCTCCTCTTACCAGGTACAGGGTCCTCACTGAGGGCGGTCGTGTCCACAGTCGACGGGGGCGTGGCCACGGGCTCGGTGGGAGGACTCTGAGGCGAGCTCGCGTGGACCTGCATGAGTTCTGATTGGAAAGAACCCTCTAGATGGGTTTGGGTGGGCGTGGTCTAAAAAGACAATTCCAAAACACTTAAAGGTTTTGGATGCAACTCTGTCTCTTTTGTCAGCATGAACTTAATTTAGTCTCTGTCAGGGACTGTAAAGAACTGTGGTGTAACTGCTATAAAATAATAATAAAGCACTGATCCTGAGTTAAAAAAAGAAGAGATAAATAAGTGGTCCACTAACACACAAAACAGACAGCTCACCTGGAAGAGAAAACTGCTCCATGCAGTGTCCATGTTGTTCCGCAGGTAAGAGAGAAATAACTACAGACTAAAACTTTCTTTTTAAGCCGCGACTTTCGGTACCATCTAACATAAGAAACCGACCAGCTGCATTGCGTTAATAATAATAATAATAATAATAATAATGTTTTTATCGTCTGATACACTGAATTGCCGTAGTAATGGATTAAGATCAGTGAATCTGGACAAAAGCGTTCTCTGTTATTAGCCAGTTCAAACCGGATAATTATCACTGCTACATTTAGATGTAAACTAACCACACTGTTAGCTGAACCGTCGGGAACTTTACGCAATTCAGCAACTCGACTAACGAAAGCAATAATTGTTAGTTATACAACCTTACAGACATCATCATGCATCAAAACACGTTAGGAACTGATTCGTTTTTAGACTTTGTTTTAACCGTCACATATTATGGGATTGACGCGTTTTGATACAGGTTTAAAAAAACCGAACCGATTCATAAATCTGTGTTATTTTAGTCCCTCTCCCCTGGCTTCCCCCCGCCCGCCCCGAACAGGCCAGTCGGGTGTTTTGGTCGAAGCCTCGGTGTTGCGTTCACGCCGTGACCCGGGCAAGTGGTGCCGGAGCCCGGCCGCGGCCTACCGCTCCACCTCGGCGCTTCCCTTCGCACGATGACATTTCTTTTTTTTCCCTTTTTTTTTTTTTTAAAACGCGGTGCTCACTCTCTCTCCTCCCTCCCTCCGCCCTGTCTCCTTTCTTCCTTTTCTTTTTTAAATTCCTCTTTCTTCTCCCCCTCCTCTCCTTTTCTCTCTCTCACACAGCTATGTCCCTGGTTGCTCTTAAAGGGATGTGGCAGCCGGAGCTGAGTTGAACCCCCCCATTTCCGTCCAAGGGGGTGGAGAGAGAGAAAGAGAGCGCGCGCGCGCTCCGTTACACCTCGAGCCGCACGATACTGTGATGAATAGTATCTCAAATACCATAGTGGCATACTATTTTCACATGCTACTTAGCACGCTAAATGCGCGGTTTCGGATACAGCCAACCTGCATCGAAAGAGCTCAGGATCTCTGCCGACAAAAATAACACGGCATCGCGCTTACTGCGCTGACGTCACAGGACCAGATTCACTAAAGAGAAAGAATAAGCAGATAAATAGCGGGCAAGCCGTGCGTGTCTTAAAGGGCGCGTCCCAATGACGCCGAGGAGCCTTTTCGACTCTGGACGTTATGACAGAACTACCTAAGGAAAAAGTATAGCATAGAAGAAAACATGAGAAAAAAAAACACTGTTTAAAAGCTGGTGCTGGTTATAAAAGTATAAATATATAACCCTATGTCCCACTACAGTGTTGAAACAATAAGCCAATACCATCAATTGTGACAAATGAAAATGACAAATTAGCCTATGTTGGTGAAAAACTCAAAAATAATGACAGGGAGACTTTCCATGTTTAATATTAATTTATTACCTTTTTAAATTACTTTTCATTTTGTTCCACACATTTCCAAACGATCCTTTTCTTTCAAGCCAGAAACAGCTTAATGTAAATATTTAATAAGTTTAAAGTCTTTACTAAAAATGTCCTCTCAGCAAAACCTGCTCTATCCAGTAGTCACTTGTACAGTCCACCTACACATACTTGAGATGAAAACACATATCCTAAACACGAGAGCCTCCTTTACCATCATACACGAACTCAGACGTGTGCCGCCCCACCTGGGGTCAGCTCAGTCGGCATTAGCCCTTGCTTATACTATTTAGAGCAAATCGTAGAAAACTGCTCCGAAACCGGTCACTTGGGGCATAAAATACATTTCTATGGCACGTCATTGGCCCTCCCATCAACTAGATATTCAACAAACACGAGTTGTTCTGCATGCACTGTTTTAAACCAAGCACAAAGGATGTAGATTATACAGAGTCATTGGAGCTGGTGTTTCTCACTTTTTTTGTATTTCTGAGGAGCAAACACTGTCTTGGTGATTACCCTTGGACCGGGGAACACACTATTCTTGTGTGTTTGTACATTCCCATCATTTATATACATCTGTTGATATTTTTGTGGACAAGAATTCCATGCTTTCTGTAAGGGCAGTTTTAATTTTGCCAAAAAGAAAAAATATATATAATATAGCCTCAATATTCCCCATAAGTCCTCCAGTCTTTTACATTTAAAAAAACCCCAACTTTTAATTAACTTTTATTTAATCTCAGAAGACGCCTCTCTTCATGTGCAATTTCCTTAATATTACTGATTGCAATCCATTACTGTTTTCAGAAAAAAGATTCTTACCCAACATGGTGTTCATGATTGGCTAAAAAGATTGGCAATATTACTGAATCATGTACAATTCGTCAACACGCATTCATACAAATTATTAATAATCAAATGTTTGTAACCATTAATACCTATAACACACCAAATCTGACACTAACTTTTTTTTTAAGTTAAAATAATTTCTTTTACACGGTAACTGGTCAAAATGGACTTTTGTGGTTTTTTTGGAAAGAAGTGCACATGATAAAGATGGAACTCCCGGCTGTAGCTAAATGTTCAGAATATTCCATTCACATATTATATCAAAGTTATGATGATTATCATTACTATAGAAAACTGTGGACACAATGCTTTAACACTTCAGATATTATATACAATAAAAGATCCAATTGGTGGGAAACTGACTAAAAGTCTACAATGGACAAGTATTATGTATTCAAATGTAGGTTACAAATACAAATGTATGTTTTGTACATTAATCTCATGCACTGGAGCAATGCCCACGGACACAAATGTTATTGTAAAGTCTGATCGACAACCTTTTTTAATACACGCAAACACAGTTGTGTCAGCGTTGAAAGACATAATTGTACCCTTATAAACATTCTGCATTCATATCTTGAGTACGTTCGCAAGTATTCTCCATCACTGAATAGAAATTTATGCACCACATCTTTCCTTTAAAACTTCTTAAAGGCAGTGGTGATGATCCAAGCCAGTCATTTTCTCAACATTTAAAGAAAAAAATAAACAAACACCTACGATGACCAACGGCTAAATAAAAACAGCAATAAGATGTGCTCTTTCTATTTCTCTCCCTTTTTAACTCCCCTATTTAAAATGCATCAGATGGAAAAAAAAAAAAGCAAAAATTACCCATACACATCTTTTGAGGTTTTACATTCTGCTCTAAGAGTAGGAGAGATGGGAGCCGTTGGAGATGTGGGAGGTGACAGAGGTGCTGCGGCTCAACACTCCATCTGCGTTCGGTCCTCCACCCCCAGACGCCGTTCTGCGTAGTGGCTGAGGGCTGTTCCTCAGAGCCATCAGGCTTGGGCCTCGCACCACTAGCCCTCCTCCACCTCCTCCATATACCCCTTGAGAAGAGGAGGAGGAAGATGAGGAGGAGGACGAAAGTGAGATGGAGGCTGGCGCTGGAGGAGGAGGAGGAGGGAGGAGAGCCAGTGACTGAGAGGAGGAACGAGAGGGAAGATGATGTGGGAAGGCGTGGGGGTGGACGAGCTCAGCTCTCCCCCCACCTCCTCCCCACTCCCTCTCTTTTTCCCGATCCCTATCCCTCTCTCGCTCACGGTACAGCTGTGGTGTGCTTTGATGGTGGTAGTGTTGAGCCAGGTGGTGGCGATGATGATGGTGAGAGGAAGAGGAGGACGAAGACGAGGAACGGGAGGAGTGGTGCAGGGGGCCCAAGGCATGGGAGGAGGAAGAGGAGGAAGATTCAGAGCGGCTGGGACCTCGGCGTGGGTGAGCGTGCGGGTGGGGTGGTGCACCTCCTCCATGGCTCCAGTGCCCAGACTGATAACCCTGCTTTGGATATGCCTCAGAAGGAATGCCCGTCAACGCCAGGCTGCTGAAGCCGAGACGCAGGCTCTCTGAATCGAAGGCCTCGATCTCACCCGCTTGACGCTCTAGCAGGGAACGGATCCTCTCAGAGCGCTCATTCTGCAAGGACAGCATCTCCTCCTCTATCTGCACAGAGGCACAGGGTACAAGATCCTAAGGCCAAAAATCTCTCACGCATACTCTCTCAATATCAAGCTCACAGATTCATTTTAAATTGGCATTTTTCCCTAATCACTTTAAGGACAGGTAATTTTCCTCGCCATCAATCAGTGTTTGTGAGGAACACACACACTCCAAGTCTGTTAACAAGACGTCAGCATTTACATATACACTCACCATCCGCTTTAATAGGAACACCTGTACACCTGCTCATTCATGCATTTATCTAATCAGCCAATCATGTGGCAGCAGTGCAACGCAATAAATCATGCAGATACAGGTCAAGAGCTTTAGGTAATGTTCACAGATGTTAAAAGGGATAAAATCATTGCCATTACTTTAGTTCACTTTCCCCTATTAGTATGTCCACTAAAGTAAATAAGACTAATACTTAAAATTACTTAATTAAAAAAATGTCAACAGTGATGAATGAAATTTAGTGTGCCTGTAACTGGTTAGCACTGTTAAACTTCACATTGACAACAATTCTAAAGCAAACAATATTCTAACTAGGCATCTCTTCTTTACCGTCATCCATTAATCTTTATGCTAAGGAACTCTTACCCTCTGCTCCAGCAGAGCTCTACGGATGGACACTCTCTGCTCTAGGTCCTTGACCTCTCTCTCATGCTGCGAATCAGTGTGGATCTTGATCTTACTCTGATATGCATTCAGCAGCTCAAGTTCCTGCTGCAGCTGCATCTTCAGTGCCTGATACTCTGCCTCCTGGGTCTCGTCCAATCTCAGCTGAAAAACAGAATACATAAAGCCAATGAGGCATGGCTTCAGTGGAGGAGGCAGGAACATTACCCACCCTTTGTATCAACTGTTGATATGCCATGACTACAGAGAACCAGCACTTGATGTAGTGCCATGTGACAAAAAAAACAAACAAAAAAAAAACAAATGCAGCTTACGTTGTTATTGGAAAACCACAAAGCATAAAGTCCTTTGTCCTAGTTTATAAAAAATGCTTGCAAAAAGCACTGACACTAAAGACTCCTTCCATAAATATTAAATGAATGTCTTCTTACAGAAATCTTCACAATATCAATGATACATTTTTCTTTGCTAAATAACACATTTAAACCTGTTATTCCTAGGTTATATGGAGCACTATACGTCTCTGTTGTTACTATAGAAATCATAACATAGAATGTACATACAGTATTAATATAAGCCTGTGATTTGCCTTGCAGTCTGGTATTACTGTCAGAGCTGAGGTATTACTATCAGAATCAAGAATTCAACAATATTGTGATATAAATGGAGCTGAATAATGACTACAGGGTAAGGACAGTGATATTAACTGTGACTATGAAGACATGGCTTACACTGTGTAGCAACGGTCAGCTCCGATTCATAATTTGCAACTTCAGGTAGTTCAATTTCACCCCTGCTAACCACCAGAGGTGGTGCTTAACACCTGGATATGCTTTCGTGAGCAGTATGCTGAGACCTTCAACAAAGTCGCAATGTGACAGCAATGCAATATTTTCTATAAAGTCAACACTCCTAGCATCCTTAGGAGCTGGAATCGAATATAGCGGCCAAAATCACTTTTCTCTACTCGCCAAAGCCCATTGGACCACTTGTAGAGCAGCTTGGGACTTTGGTCAGAGCTACAGTTTTTTTTTTTTCTGTCCTCCAAACCTGTGATACAGGGGTTGTTTTTTTTTGGTTTTTCTTCTTGTCTTTTCTCCCACCGCAGCAAGCGTATCCAATTTTTTCTCCATGTTGGCCGTGTGCCTGTGATTTGCCAACCCAAAAAAGCCCAGCATTCCCTGTTATTCAGAACTGCTGTCTACCAGGCGAGTAGGTTACAAGAGACATATTATTTATAGCAAATACTGCATCACTGTCACATTATGACTTTGTTGAAGGTCTCAGGATGGTGTGCATGCACAAGAGAACATCCAGGTGTTGAATACCTCCTCTGGCAGTTATCCAGTGTTCATAGAGTTCACAGCTGCATCTATAACTACTATTTTCTTCTGTTTTAGAGAACAACATTACTGCACAACTTGTCAACTCAAACACTGACCTCCTGTCCAGAATCAGTGAAGATTCAAAAAGTGTGGTGACTGACACTCAACATGAACATCATTTGGAGTAATTAAGCTTATGGTCTAATCTAGAGAAGAAAAACAGAATAACACTGTTGTAGGAAATGACCTATTGCTGACCTCTGATCAGACTTGTCTCTTTGCTTGTATTACTGGATCACAGTGTAGGTTTTTGATACTGAGGGTCAATATTCTTCTAGACATCCTTAAAAATTGGCTCTTCCCTGGCTAAGGTCTTATCTAACTGGCTTATCAGATTGTATATGTTAAATGGTGACTTCTTTATGTATACAAAAAAACAACTGCAGTCTGTTTTTCCTATATCGTATATCAAGTCACTCCTCATAATTTTGTCCATTAGACTGAATGAACTTATAAACTAAGGCACTGACTTTGGTGAATATTCCAACCCAGCCTGGATTTTACTCTAAAGTTAAATCTTATTTACGCCAATGAGTGCAGGCCATTAGTAAAGCACTGTGAGGGCCATGGACAAGGTAAAGAGGGTGGGTGGAAACTGGGATTGCCATGTCCTTGCCTTACTCACAGCCTGTGTGGACAGCATGTCGTTGATGGAGTGGTCATACTGCTCAGCAAGGATGGCTAACTTGCGCGTCTGCTCGTCCTTCAGCCTCTTTAGCATGGCCTTATGATCTGATTTGGGGGTGTTTTCCAGCAGGTGATTCCTCAGTGCCTTATACTGCCGTGTCTGGATCTTACATGTGTCCTGGAATTGTCGCTTGATCTGCAGCTCCTTGGACTATAAGAACAAATAATATTGAGGAAGGGGGTAATATCATCATATTTGGAATAAGAAAAAAAAAAAAAAAAAAAAAGTTGTCACCACTCATGTTGGGGAAAACTCAATCTCCATCCAAGTTATGTGTAAACCATTAATGTTCTTCAAAAATACATAGAATTTATATAAATAAAAGATCAACGTCACGAATTTGCCAAGTGTCAGCAGACCTTGCAGTATTCCACTTACCTATCTGACACTAGTCATAAAATCAGAACTAGAGAAGGTCTTGATGTTCTATAGGTAGAAGGAAGATTGTATACACATTACCAAGGTCAACATCTATTCACACTAACTTTATTATGCTACACACTTGTATTAAACCTAATTTTGGACTTTCACTCTATGTTCTAACTGAAAATAATGCTGGGGGCCATCATCATTCACATCTCAGCCAAACAGGTAGGTCCGATAGGCAGAAATCATACGGCCAGCTACAAAAAAAAATTCTGAAAACAAATGTTAAAAAAGGTGAAATCATGTCAGATCAGGGAAAAATGCAAATCAAAACAAACAGAAGATGTTTTCAACAGAAAAAAAATTTATTGGACAAAGACATAAGAAAATAACGGTTTTATATTTAAATACAGTGAACATCCATTCATTCACACAGTGAGGATGAAATGCACACAAAATGGCCTTGCAACACAAGGTGCTTGACTAAAAGTTAAAAAAAAAAAATGAGCACAAATATATTAGTTAAATAACTACTGATTCAAAGAATAGACACACAAAACAACGTGTAAACAAAAAAGATGTTCACAAAAATTTACATTCAAAAACAACTGTTATGGCTGAACTGCAACTGTGGTTTGCAAAAATAATGCTTCACATTTGGTCAAATTTGCTTCTAATGTAGCTCATATCAGTTCAAATTTGTTTAAATAAAACAAACCTTCTTGATTTGTATCTACTCTTGTACTATATGTTGGGTCATTCCACATTTTTTAAATAAATAAAATGCTTTTTTCAAGTTTTAGTCAATATTGAGACCATTTAAGATTAGAACAGTGCAAGACATATTTATCCAGTAATAAAGCGTCTCATTTCTTTCATGGATTTTATGGCTTTAGAGATCTTTGGTATGACTTTGCATCATCGGCACACCCCTCAGAGCTGCCATAATGGCTTAGCCTTAGGAACGACAAAACAGCTAAACAAATTATGAAATAATTTGATATATGTAGAATATTTGCTGTTCAACAGTAAATATTTTGTCTTCATATAAAAGTATATGACTAAACTGTTTACATGGTAAATCATTCATTCATTCATTCATTCATTCATTCAGTCATCTTCAGTAACCGTTTATCCTGGTCAGGGCTGCAGTGAATCTGGAGCCTATCCTGGGTGCGAAGTGGGAATACACCCTGGATGGGACACCAGTCTATACATGGTAAATCATTAAACTTATTACCATAAAGCACAATAACACTATGATTAAGATCATTGTCTTCACTACTTAGCCCAGTACTCAAATCAACCAGAAGGCATTTTCTCAAATAGGCATACATGTAGGCTTAGAGACATGAAACATTTCTCTCAGATCTGTGCTGATCGGGCTTTAAAACAGGCAAATAGTCCAGACTTTTTAACAGCGTCATTATGTTCTGAAGCAAACACGGAACTGCATTTTCCTTACAAGCTGCATTCAAAACTCACTTGAACCCTTAACAAGTAGGTTAGATATCTCAAGAAGGAAAGGGCCAACTGACAAAAGCAAAACATAGGGATTTGTTTTAAAGTATGACCTAAAAGTTAGTCACTATAACACCAAGGCAGTGGTCATCATTACCAGTCAAAATGGGTGCTCTCTCAGAACATGCAAGTAAGTATTTGTATCAAATTTTATAGTGTATAAGAATTGACGGGGTGCTCCATAGTGTAAAATGTTAAATTACAATACAGTTTTCACAGTGGGTGCTACAATAACATCTGTGTTTTAATAATTGTAGCTATGGCTTCAGACTTATCGTTCTCTGACTGCCATTTTGAAATAAGCTGTAATTCTATCAACTTTTCTGAAAACCTTCAAAAGCACACCAACACAAAAGGGAAGGGTGAAAAAAAATTGCACAAACATGGTCATGAAATAATAACCATAAGACATACTTCTTAGTAATTAAGAACAAAAAATAATTCAATGATTAAAATTAAGACAGTAAAACTTTTACAAAAAGCACAATCTTGATTAATACTTTATATTCACTGATTGATGGATAGTGAATATGGGAGTTGGACAGACAGGATGTAAAAGGGTGATTTAAAGCCAGTAAACATATGAGGCTCAATCTGAGCGTGCAAAAATGTATGGAAAAAAAAAGTACATAAGAATATTCAGCATGAATGATCAGTCACTCGCACAGACAGCAAATACTTTGGCAATTCCTTTGTTTACTCCCCGGGTAATGAAATTACCATGTTTTCTATCTACCTCCATGGCACAATCTTCCCTCTTATGCTCCTTCCTGAGGATGTCCTCCTCAGCCCACTCTCCCACCTCCCTTCCTCTCTGTGCATCATCTCCTGCTCCCTTCTTCTTCGGTCCCTCTCTCTCCTCTCCCTCATCCTGCGCTTCTGTTCCCTCACTTCACATGGTAGGAGTCGGGGCAGCCTGCTCGGCTTCTCCTTTCTTAAAAGCCCTAAAGCCCTCAGTCTGCTCAGGTAATGCGAGGGAAGCTCTTTAAGTATTCGGTTTGCTAATCGCAGCACTAGTGAATTAGCCAGATCTGCTAAAACCCCCAAGGGACGCCGAGCAAAACGCTTCACCCATACGTAAACCCAAGACTCATGCTTGGCCTGGAACTCGGTGGGTAGGCTCCGGGCAGGCACAGGTATGCGGGAGTGCCTACCACCACAATTACGTCCTGCTTTGGGGAACATATCAAAGAGGCTGCGCTCAGCCATGCCACCCGTGAGTGACTGGCACACAGTGAACAGTGGCTTTGGTAGACGGAAGAGCAGACGTACCCAGAATCGGGCAAGCTTTCGGGGCGCATTCTGGAAGAAGACGCGTGCTGGACGCACCACCAGCACCAACAGCAAGTAAAGAGAAAGGAAGAGTGAAGGCGAGCTAAGGAAGAAAGCAGAGATCAGGGCTAAAGGAACGTAATAGAGGCCCAAACTCAGTGCCAGGCCCATGCTGAACAGGCCTGATGCCCAGAGCACGAGTGAGAGAAACGCAGAAATAGAGAGTGACCAGAGCGAGCGAAGGAATAGGTAGGAGAAAAAGAGAGCCAGGAAGGCCAGCTCAGCTGAAAGAACCAGGGATGCAAGGGAGGGAAGAGGAGGAGAGCGGCGAAGGGAGAGAAGGAAGATAGAGAGGAATAGGAGGGTTGGAAAGGATGGTTTGGCTGCTGCAGAGAGGGAGAGGACAAGACAAATGGTGTGAGAAAAGAGTGAAGGGATGGATGGCTGAGAAACAGAGGGGTTGGGAGGAGGGCAGATAGGAGGAGGTTCCAGTTCCTCGAGAGTGTCAGGGAAGTAGAATTCAGACAGCTCATCTCGTTGAGGGATTTCAAGAGAAGTGGAACGGATAAGCTCTGATGGACAGCCATCAGCCACGCCTCTACCCTCTTCTCCCTCTTCCTCAGTCTCTACCTCACTGCTTGCATCATCCTCCTTATCCCACTGCAGGCCTTCTACTAGTCTTTGATCCCCTAAACCTTTGTCCTCCACTCTCTCCTCCAACTGCCACTCTTTTTCTCCCCTCAAATTGTGGCACTTCTCCTGCTCATCTATGTTTTCTTCTTTGGCATGTTCAAATAACATAATCTCCTCTTCTGTCTCTCCATCAGCAACTTTTTCTCTGCCATGCTCATCTAAAGGTTGCAAATGGCTTCCTTCATCACTCCTCCCTCCACCCAAACCCTCCCTCCCTCTTTTCTCAGTTTCATCAAATTTTACACTCTTTACTTCCTGTGCTCTCTTTTCCACAGACAGTGTGCGCTCTCCACAGAACACGCTCTCATCCTCTTCCCTCTTTACTCCCTCAAAAACCTCTTCCACCCTTTCTTGTACCAGCCTACTGTATGAATTCTCAATTCTCTCCCCATATCTGTCGGGACCCTCCCCACTGCTCTCCATGCCGTCACGCTCACTCACTCTGAGACTCTTTGGCTGCTGGCGGACTTCGACAGCATGTTTCTGTCGCAACTCCTGTTCACGCCGCTTGTTGTATTCAAGCTGGTTGGTGAGTTCACTCTGGTGCTGCGTGCGAATCAGCTCTGCCCGCGTTCTCTGCACCAGACCCAGCTGACGCAGTTCTAGCTCCTGTGTGGACTCATGGTGCCGCAGCAGCATTGCACACTCCAGGTCCTTCAGTGTCTGTTTCTTATTCAGTTCCTATAGGGGTAGAGAGAATATGTTTGACAGAAAAGGAATTGAGTACTTTTGGATATTTGTTCAGGTACTGATACTGATATTACAGTGGGACATTTTAAAAATGTAATTATAAGCCTAGTTATGTGTAATTGGTAATGTACACTCTTTTTTGTTATTTTTTTATTTGCGTGTAAAAGTTACACAGAGATGTGTATTTTGGTCATTTTCACAGCTCAAATACTCAAATGAAAAAATTGGGCAAGTCCTTTAATTCCTGGGACCTGATCATGACTTTATGAAGCATATAAAACATTGCACCCTCAAAAAAGCTCAATACATTTTCAATATAGTCCTTTAGAAACTGTGGTGAGCTGCTGCTTGTTCACTGGTTACATTAAAAAAGTGTATATACATACACACCACCTCTGCTAAAGCTCTAAACTCCACTGAATGAATAACATTGCTGCAGATGTCAAGTAAATGGATGGATAAAATAAATGACTGAATTGAGGACAGTGTGAACTGAAAAGCCTGACCTGCAGAGTACGCAAAATATAAACACAGCTCTATTCCTAGAAAGATTAATTTTTGTTGTTTGGCAATGGACTTTAATCGATTTTAAATGTGTTTGAAGGTGTTTTACTTAACACTCAAATACCAATCCAGGCCTTCCAGATTCTGTGTGGCAGCTAATCTATATAAAATTATAAAGGCAAAAAACAAACAAAAACAAACAGCCTTAAGGAGTTCCGAATGCATGGCCACATGTCACCAGTTTTGCAAGAACTTAGGTGTTGCACATTATCGCATGATGAAACATTACTATACTGATGGAAATGGTCTGTTCCAGGGTGACAACATCCCCATCCACAGGGTACAAGGCTCACTGAACAGGTTGAGTTCCAGAGACTTGTTCAATCTATGCAAAGGCACATTGTTGCACATGTTCTGGTGACAAAACACCTTCTCTAAGACATTTTAATTTTATGAATTTTTTTTTTTACCAAAATTAGTGATGCTACTAGCTTAACTGCATTGCTATAGCACAGTAGTACAACCCCAAATCAGAAAAAGTTGGGAACGGTATGTTGAAATTGAAATTAAAACTGAAAATGTTTTGTAAATAAACTTTGACCTGTACTGCATTCAAAACAATACAACAGCACATTATTTGATGTTTTACCTCATGAATTCTATTGTTTTTTCAAAATAAACACATTTCAGTTTTGATTCTTGCAATACATTTCAAAAAAAGTTGAGACAGTAAAGCATTTAATACTTTTTTTTTTTTTAATGTTTCCATTCCTTCTCAGAACACTTAAAAAATGTTTATGGACTGAAGACACGAAGTGATGAAACATTTCAGGTGTTATTTTGGTGTGCAACAGTACGGGGTCGTCATTGTCATATTTTTCGTTTCAAAATTCTCCA
>JAOTRR010000059.1:24178515-24188530 GCA_028570945.1 Gogo arcuatus
ACAGCACGACCTCGAGTGTGATATTGCTTTTATACAACAGTTCTATAAACAAGAACTTAATATAAAGTGAGATTTTGGACACAATATGACCAAATATTTTTTGTTTTTGCTCCGTGATCAGAAATAGACCCCAAAGAAGCCACACTCACTTTATAGCATGTCGGCTAACTGGCTAGTTAGCTCGCACTGATCTGTACATTCCTGTTAAAAGTGCTTCTGGTAAAATTGGCATCCCTTCTTCCTTTTCATCTTCATCTTATGAGCTCAAAAGGTATATTCCTGAAAAGTTATCATTTGCCACGTCTGCTGATGATGTTGCTGCTAACACTACAGTAGTAATCGTTTCAAATTGCAGATTTACCTGCCGAACACAGACACACAGGTGATACACACAGTGAACTGTCCCAGTGCTGTTATACTAAATATCAGCACTCTTGGAACGCCGCTTGACCAATCACATTAGTGTGAACTGAGCTAGAACTGTTGTGTAATTTGTTATAATGTTACATGATAATACATAATCTATAGTAACGACGTACACAGGGAGTTGTTCCCAATGTCAATGGATAGTGAAGTTTTTTTCTCAGGATATTTGTTTTGCACTTATGGAAGGAGTCACCAGTGTCAGTGCCTTAAGCAGAAGTAAAGCTATAACTTTAAGGTTTCCAACATGGAAAAGTCTTCAGGACAGATGGCTTTGCTGTTTATAGCTGTTATAACACAAGTAATAACAGGAATTAAATTGGACGTTTCTTGGACGTTCCACAACATTAAATGTAACTATAAATGGATAAAAAGTACAATGTTTAGTAATTCTTTAATAAATAAAAAATTATAAACATTGGCAAATTGCTGTGGTATCTGTGGAGTAAAACACTATGGAATGTGCTGTCCGTGCGAAATCATCAACTTCAGGGTGGTAGCAGCAGCTCTGCTTGGTGTCTGGCCGCATCACAGTACCCCAGTAACAAAACATTATCAAGTATGTTCTTCCCCATGATTTTGAATACATTAGCACCTTACTGTAAACATGGACAAAATGCTAATCTAACTAACTGAACAAACATTGAATAATAATTTGTTTATTATATTAAATATTATACAGATTATTACACATTATTATTAAATATTATTATTCAGATATTGTCCTCAAAATTCCCCCAAATTGAGTGTTTTCATGGATTATCAGCATATCCGTGTCCATGTCCAGACAGAATGCAAAACGTTATCTGCCATCGTACTTCGGTTTCGGCTGGCCTTACTGTTTTTTGTTTGTTTGTTTTTGTTTGTTTGTTTTTTTGAAGCTCTCACTTGGATGTTTTTTTTTGAGGGTGATTTGATTATGACAAATTTGCATGGGGGCTTGTCTTTTTTTTCTTTCTAACATCACGTCCACATCACTTTGTGTGCACCCTGTTTATGTGTCTGCATTAAGTGTTGGATTTCATTTGCAATATGCCTTTCTTTTTTGCGTGTTCTTAATTTGGTTGTCATTTCATTTTTTCAGTTGATGTCTGGTCTGTTGGCTGCATCATGGCCGAAATGGTCAGAGGCAGTGTGCTGTTTCCAGGCACTGATCGTATCCTTACCTGAACTTCATTGTTGTACCATTTGTGTGTTGGTATTTGTGTGTCTTTTTGGTTTAATCCCAGTCTATTTTATTACTAGCAAGTGGAAAGTACAGATTGAAATGAATAATGGACATCTTTTTTTTTTTCAGTGTATGATCACAAAATGGGTTTCATTTTTATTTGTATAGAGCTTTTAACAATAGACATTGTTACAAAGCAGCTTTACAGAAATCCAGATGTAGGTTTAGATCTCTAATGAACAAACCAGAGGCGACAGTGGCAAGGAAAAACTCCCTGAGATGACATGAGGAAGAAGCTTTCAGAGGAGCCAGACAAAGGGAACCCATCCTCTTCTGGGTGAGGATATTGAATCGTGCCCTGCTCATTCCACCTCACCTTTCCAAGTGTAAACATATTGGCAGGTAAATGTTTGATTTATTGATTTATTTGCCACACTGTAAGTAGGACCAGATTAAATTTCCGGGTAAGACAGGTTTTTTGTTTTTGTTTGTTTGTACCTCCCCCATCCTTGCATCCCACCCACTGTTCACTGCTTCTCCACCTGAATTTATGAAAACACAGTGAATAATGAATCTCTTTTCTTTTGGCAAATCTCGAGAGCATGGTTAGCTAGACATTTGTCAAGAGAACCAATTCATAAATAAAAGAATAAAATGTATTATTATATCAAATACATATTATCATAAGTATTACTGTGAAGTATATTATCAGTGAAGATTTACATTAGTGGGAGCATTACTGGATCATTATTGCATAACATTATGGTATATAAAGGAAGTACGCCTGCATGATTGTATTCTTCTAATGTTCTTTTTCCTTCTCATAGGCTGTTTAGAGCTGAAATCCACAGCACCTAACTTTTTGAACGATTCTTCCAATGCATCCATCATTTTCAGCTTGTCAGAGATTGAAATGAAAAGATTTAAAAGTTATCTAGACAGGCACACACAGACAACTCTTGACTGCATGTAGCAGTGGTCCAAATGGTTTTCCAGTGCTTGTAAAATCAGAAGGATGTCTGTATGAACAGAACTAAAAAGATCAGTCACCTTGAGTTAGTTAAAAAAAAACAATAGATAGTTTGGGCAAGAAGCTTCTCAAGGATGGATTAGCAGCCATAAAGCATGGCGTTACCCATTCCAGGATTAATCCCACCCAAACAGTGCTTTTGTCCACTTTTTTTCCTTAACCAAGTGAACTGTAGATATCGATCAGTGGAATAAGGTGATCGAGCAGCTGGGCACGCCGTCTCAGGAGTTCATGATGAAGTTGAACCAGTCTGTAAGGACCTACGTGGAGAACAGACCCCGATACGCAGGATACAGTTTTGAGAAGCTTTTCCCAGATGTTCTCTTCCCTGCTGACTCTGACCACAACAAGCTCAAAGGTAAGAGTTTATAACTGTTCTCAGCATGCATCTGTTAAAATTATCTGGGTTAAGAACTGCCTTATTCCAGGTCAGTGTTCTAACTGAGCAGCATGTTCTTTTCTAAATGCTTACTGGCCATTTATTCTTTAGGTTCTTTCGTTAATAGTAAAATTTACGCATCTGAGTGATGTACTGATGTGTTGTATGACCAGGCTCAGTTTACGCAGTTTAGTGAATTACAAGATGGTTGGCTTTATATGGCTTTTTGTTTTAGAATTATTGTTTTCTTATATCTTCTTTCAAGCCAAGCAAGTAAGCTGTAGAAAGATAGAAAGACTGTCCAAAGAACATCCACAGAACATGCACTTTTTTTTTTTTTAAACCCCCTACTTGCAGCGAGCCAGGCTCGAGACCTTCTGTCCAAAATGCTGGTTATAGATGCATCCAAGCGGATCTCCGTGGACGAGGCCCTGCAGCATCCCTACATCAATGTGTGGTATGATCCAAGCGAGGTTGAAGCGGTAGGCATTTATTTTTTATTTTGGTGTTGGTTGGTTTTTGCTGAGCGCCTGGTGGGCCAGCCTAGAAGAGGTATTTTCACTGACTGTCTGAGTCAGTCCCAGTGCTGAAACACACATGCATAAGGAGTCTGTAAACACTGAAAAAAGGGAATCTGTGGTTGGTCAGATTTAAGAGAACATTACATATATAGTTTACATAAAAATATTAAGTTTCTCATCAAAATGTGATTTCATTGGTCATACAAAATTTCACGTAGTTTTAACGTGATTCAGTTACGTTATAAAATCTCATCAGGATGTTAGCGCTGATGGGAAAATAATAAAATAGTGCAGCGGTAAACCTCAGTACCTCTCTACCCCAGTGGCCCAGCTTCAATCCTGCACTGGGTTATGATTTTATTCAGGGTTTTGAAAATACACAATCATCATATGTTGGATATATGAAAACAAATTGTTTTAATGGAGCGCAGTCCATTCACATGGAACTGATGAAGCCTTTTTGCTGGACTGCGTAGCAGAGCGACCTGGAAGAGGCATTTTCGTCCAATGACTGACTGAGTCCCATTGATTAAATGCGCATGTGCAAGGAGTCTGGCTAGCTTCTGGGTTGGGGTAGCCTGTGCAAAACTTTGGTCAGTGATAGTGGTGACAGTGTTCCATCCATGATTGCGTTAAATATTGGTTTTCTGAAAAGCTGGCTGAACATCACATGGACTAGAGTCTCTATAATGCAATAGTTATAATCATTTTTCTTCAATATTAAATTGCGGTTCTTTGTTCCAGCCTCCACCGTTGATCACAGACAAGCAGCTGGATGAGAGGGAACACACTGTGGAGGAGTGGAAAGGTGTTCACTTTTATTACTTACTATAGTGTTGATGAGAAATGTTGTGTGTATTCACTGCTTGAAAAGAAACCGAACTCTCACTTTGTCATTATTGCACTATTTGTCTACCAACTGATGACAATAATAATAATAATAATAATTGAAGTATCCAAATATTACTTTTGTGATCAAGCATCATTAACTCTAAAATAATCCAGGAAGTGTTTGTTGTCCAAACTCAGTCTCCTCTGAAACCTTCTGTTCTCTCATCAGAGCTGATATATAAAGAGGTGCTGGACTGGGAGGAACGCTCGAAAAATGGTGTAATCCGTGGACAACCGGCTTCAGTAGGTTAGTTTAACCCTTTTATGTTCTGTTTGTGTCAAAATGACCTCTTTTTGATTTATATTAAAATGTACATTTGTGCTTGGCTCAACTCTAATGCTCATTAATTATTATTCATATCTTGTGCAACAGATGATAGTGCAACTTAAGTGTTAATGTAACTAGTCTTTGTTACTATGAAACAAAAATGTGACAACAGTTCCTTCATCTTTTATGTACTCTGTCACGTGTACAAGTTTCAGATCATCTGCAATGGCTATACATTTTCTTGTATTCCTTTAATATTCCTAACAGTTTTGATGGAATATATACTAGGGAATTCAAAATAAATTTTGAAATTGAAAAGAATTAAACAGGACATCTGTAAATATCACAAAGTAATGGCCAGACTAATCATGACTAAAATTTACCCAGCAGAACAGCCAGTTCACTGGAAGACTTTATTTAGGTGAACTTTTGACCTGTGAATTAATTAGACTCAGGCTTGTGAGCCAGTAGAAAATAAGAAGATGGAACTGTGGTGTCTTTGGACACGTTAAAAAAAAAAAAAGTAGCCGCTGTGTATTACTTAAGTAAAACCAAAAGTCCAGTGGGTGGAGTTGGGCCTGATCCAGCACCTTTTACTTGGGCAGGGTCATACCAAAAGTCAACATGGTGTGTTTCAGGCTGAAAAAATGTGTTGTTCCAAGTGGCAGAGCATCAGTTGGATCAGGTCCAGCTTTATCCTCCGAACATTTGATTCTACAGCAAGGACTTTCCCACTTAAGTAGCAGTCACATCAGACATTTGCCTCAGCATTTTCTTACTTTTTTGTCTCCCTTTGGAATACTACAGTGTCAACTTGATCTCGTGTACCAATCCTAGTACTCCGTGTTGGGTGAAATTTTATGTATGGCTGCTAATTTTAACCTTTTCATGGCTTGTTGAATGTGTTGTGTTTGGTGACCTTCATAGGATGTTGCAATCTGGTTGATTGTGTGGCTAACATGATACAAAACACACTACTGGTCTTGGATACAGTTTCCAGTCTGATAGTTTGATTTTTCTTTGTTATTCATAGCACAGGTGCAGCAGTGACCAGTGGCTCCCAGCACAACTCCACATCCTCCCAGCACATGTCATCCTCCGTGTCCACCGTCCTCGCGCTGTCCTCAGAGACAGAAAGCAGCTTGGAGACTTTGTTCTCCTCTTCCTCTACCAGGCCAGTCGGTTGCTGCAGTTGACCATCACCCCGTCCTTCTCGCCTCCGCTACGTTCCTCCATCCGTTTTCAGACTGACTTGTTTCTTTTCGGTCAGGGGAAAAAGTCGGAGTAAGCTGAGAGTTTTTAAGAGGCACCTTAAGAAGCTTTTACACCAAACCAGCGTTACTTCGGTTGCTTTTTTGGGGGTGGGAACTAGATTTAATGTCAGACTGAACCTACCGCTGCATCTCCTCAATGCCATGTCATTTGTAACAGTTGTATGTTAAATTTATATTTGAAGATGCTTTGAGTTTCAAGATTGCTGTGCGCCAAGTTTATCACAGTTTAGCAGAATGGCACATTGTGTTAAAGACTCAGCTCTTCCATTCTGTTACTGTTTCAGAGTTAAATACAATGCATCTTGAATGAATTTCCAAAATAATTGTTTAATAAGCAAATATTACTTTAGAGTCTTTCTCGCATGACTTAATGCTGAGATCAGGTCATAATGCATTTATTCAGTTCTTTCACTATTTTACAAAAATTATTTATAATAGGCGTTTTAACAAACTTATTTTATCCTCTGTTTTTTGGTTGATTTTGCTACAGGACTTTATAGACTCAATGCACATATGTCTCTGTATATGATCCATACTGTACAGTTTTTGATGTTAAAATCTAAACGACAGTAAAGGGTAAATTAAAGGTTAGTTTATTTATTATGATTTTTTATCTTTAGTGCTTTGTACAGTTTGGCCCTGGAATGTTGCAAGGCTCTTGTAAGGTGAACAGTTTATTGTGGGTATTTGGCACAGAACATAAGTGAAAACCTATTTACAGTATAGGTCATGGCTCTAAATGGCACAGTGCGTTCTGGGTATTCTGTGCCTTCTATAATGTGTCATTTGGACACTGTCTTTTGTGGTGCATTATAGGACTTGCATTATGTGAGTTATGATTTGAAATTATGAAAGAATATAGTGACATTCTGTAAGATTGTACCGAAAAGCTGTCTTATTCAGATATTTTGTTGGTAACGCTTCACATTAAGCCTCCATTAAGTGACATTATTTTATACGTTACTATGAACAAGCCATAAACTCCAGCATTAATAATTCATAAGTAATCTTAAAGTAACTGAGTAAAATAAAGCCTACAGTGATGTCTGCATCACCTTAATGAGAATGTGGTTGTTAGCTGGGAAATTCAGAACCCAGGCTGAAAAGAAAGTTGTAATATTTACACCTGAACACGACTGGTCAGTAAGTTATAAACATTTAATAACATGCTGTAATTGTTAACATGATGAGGTTTATGGTTTGTTAATGTTGAATAAAGCTGTAAATAATGTTAGTTAATGGAAACTTAATGAAAAGTGTTACATTACTATTAGTTTGGTTTTTTTTTTTTCATTTTTGTAAAGCTGAATGGTTTTGTTTTCATAAAATTCAGCACAACTCCGTAACCTTGAATAACTAATGCCCTTTCAGTAACTACATAACAGATTAATGTAATCGGCAGATCTGTGACTAGACTTGTATGCTCGCCTGTTGATGCAATGCAACCAAACAAAGCAAGTCAGTGCTAAATCCTAAACCTGTATGCAATAGCAGTTTCCTTTTGGACTTATTTTCATGTTCCTTATGAAAGTGCCTGTGTCATTCATTTGCAAATAACTCATAAGTTTCTGGAAATTCCAGAGCAGATCACAGTTCATATGATTTATGGAGTGTTTTTTTGTTTTTTGTTTTTTTTGTATGACCGATTCGAAGACTGTTGGAGTGATGGTGTGTTATGTGTACCATGATCAATGTGACAGCCTTTGATTTCAGTAAGATAGTTTTCGCAGGATGTATAAAAGTAGTTCAATTGTAAATGTTCGTGAAAGATAGTTATACATTGTGGCTAAGAGCTTGAAGAAAAGCTAATGTTGATGTGGTGGTGATGGTCTTTGAGACTGTGTTATAGAATGTAAAACGTCACGTTATTGAGGGTTTATGTATGTGGCGAATGGCAGGAAGCTGAACAGGAGATAATGCTGAATGGCCGGCCAACAAATTTTATGATTCTTTTTAATCATGTTGCAGCACAGGTTTCTAAACTTTTGCAGTTAGCTTTTCATTCTTTGTCATATTTTTGTTCTAAGTGCTCTTATATTTCTTTGGCCTTCTTTCTGAAGGCAGCATCTGATGAATTTTTTGATGAAATTTCATCTTTCGATGAATTTGCTTTTCTTTTATTTCTTTGAATGTGATGGCGCAATTACAATTCTATCACATGACATAATTCTAATTAAAGTACACATTGATCAACTACCTCACTCCAAATTTCTACAGCTTCTTGGATATTTAGCTGCCCATTAGGTGTCCAGGATGTGTTAATACAAATTCCATTATTTATTTATTTGAAAGTTTGTCAATAGGAAAAAACATCTAGTTTTGTACAGTATGTATATTTGACGTAGAAGTAAAAGGACTGTAATGTAAATTTTTGTTCTTTTTCTTTTTTTTCTTCTTTTTTTAACAGTTCATGTGCAATACCCTCTGCTCTGTGTGCTTACTTGTATGTGTATCTAGCTACAGTATGTTAGCTGTATGTTCCCAAAGGTAGATAAATGTTAGGTACTGTCAATTCAGTCCAGTTTAATTCAGCTCAAATGAACTGCTAAATTCATGAATTTGGAACTTTATTTTTTAAGTAAATTCTCTGTGACATTAATTTGTGTCGAAAACTGATGATCTGGATTTAGACAGGTGTATGATTTACATGGCCAATGGATCATTCTAGTAAGGCTGCAAGACAAAAAAAAATCTCAAAGACTACTTGTGTAAGCTGGTCTGTAATCTTTGCTAGCAATACTGGCAATGCAAAATCCTTACTCTGTGTGCTCCTTCTTAGAAGTGCACTACTAGAATACATGCACTGGGATCTCACCAAGCCAATGTTAAGATGTACTGCAAATAAATACTTCTGTTGGAATTATGCTTCTTTTTGTCTAATTTTTTAGCTCCTGAACAACACTGTTAGTATTCTGAATTTGGCTTAGCAGAACCTTAAAATTTCATCCCCTATATCTTCACTGCAGGTTTCTGGTTTCTCTGTAATATCTGGCTCCATACACACTTCATCGTCACATGTTATTGGCCTGTAGACATAAATTGTAATTTGTCCATTAAGAAAAAAAAAAAACACCTATAAATTATTCTGTTTTCCAGTTTTCCATTTAATTGCACGTTTGTGTACAGATACATAGCACCACATTAACTGGTCAGTGATTCAAAAATATGAGTAGCACATTGAGATGGATTGTGTATGACATCATAATATGCTCGACAGTTATTTTAAAAAAAAAAAGTCTGAATTATATCCAGAAATAAATTTTAGTATGAGAAGCTACCAAAGCCAGAGGAACTTTCTGTAATTTGGTCAATTAAATCAACATATATTAGAAGTGTATTAGAAATACTGGGTGCAAATCAACAAAACATCCACTGCAAATAGAACCATGTATCATACTGATCATTTCCAGTTGTAATACAGATTTATAAACATTGACTGCTCCTTTATCAAGTATAAGAAAAAGAGATGTAACAATATTCGTAGGTGTTACTAAAGTATTACTTCAGTGCCTGATTTGGACACATCCAAAATGAAATATACACAACACTTCCTCGTAATGTTTTTGCACCCTATAAAATAAACTCAATCAACAGTGAACACATTCTTATAACATTATATTAACTTCTAAACACTTTCTTAAATATCATAAAATCTGAGAATAACAATTTCCCATGTGTAATGTGCTTTATAATGTGTCTTTTCGTAACATTGACTTTCAATCTCACAAGTCCTTTCATTTTCATCTAATACACCACATGAACTTTTTTCCAATATTAATTCCAAAACTGGGAACTATTCGAGTCAAGCAAGCCAGTTGATAGTTTTTCAACACAAAACCTCCACAAAGGCACAGTCATTACATTTCTTACTTTTTTCTTCCAGGGCAGAGGTCACACTTTGTTCCCAAACCACATAATACCAGCAATTTATATAGGCTTTGGTTATGAATGGTCTTTAAATGTTGCATTAGTTGACAAACTGTTTCTTTACCTGGACTAAGAGCCAAGTCAGGTCAAGTCAAGTTTATTTGTATAGCGCTTTTAACAACAGAATTGTCGCA
>JAOTRR010000059.1:24263345-24274851 GCA_028570945.1 Gogo arcuatus
AGCAAATTCCTTGTATGTGAGAACGTACTTGGCAATAAACTTGATTCTGATTCTTGATTCTGATGTATGTATGTATGTATGTATGTATGTATGTATCTTTCTATCTATCTGTCTGTCTGTCTGTCTGTCTGTCTCCCTCTTTGTTTCTGTTTTTAAACAATGCTCATGTGTCATTTAAAATGATATTATGAAGTGTACTTGTGGAATTCCAAGAACTAACTTTATGTACTGCCAGTCCAGAGACATGTTTTATTCTTTAAAGTACACCTAAGACACAAATCTTCCTTATTACCAGCACTCACAAAAAATACCCAAGCACACATTTTTTATATATAACTTAAATGCTCTCTTTAATACACAGTTTTCCCCTTGCCCTTTATCCCTTCATCAGACAAAAGCTTTCCATTCAATGTTTATTTCTTTAACTTTGGATTGAAGCTAATGTGGCTAACAAGTAAAAGCAGTTTATAACCTCCAACTTATCATTGTGAAATCTCCATTCCTAAACCATCGCACAATTCACTTCATACTACAACAACTTTGTAATCGAATAACCACATGCGTCATGCTTGCTCTGTTGAAATAGCCTTATGTGATTGCTTGTGTGGTTTGTGAAACTCTGGGTCTCTACTAGCTACAGTATAAAAATGGATAAACATGCATAGGATAGCTATTCATCTTGAAGCCAGAAACATTTTCTTTCTCAGCAAACAGTTGGATATCACTCTGGGCCAACATCAGTCTCAGGTATGATGAACAGCTTTCAGAGTGCTGAAATTTCAGTGTGTAACTTTATGTTTCAGGTGAATAAGATAATATTCACCTGATTAGATTCATATATTTTATTTTAAATTTTTCATAATAAGGACTCATTCAGTTATTTTATGAAGCTGTTTATGAATAATTTGTTGCTGCAAATGGTGTGTTTTTTTTCTCGCTCTCCTGCTGCTCTGCTCTTGGACCATGTGTGGATGTCCATCACATCAAACACACTGGGCTTGTCAATGCCAACCAAACCTCCTAGGAGGGAATTCAGCAGTGCTCCAGTTGTCCTATTATAGCCCTGCCTTCTTGCTTGGAATAAGACTTGACATAGGAGCCATTTGGTTGACTCGGTTGCTGAGGGTAGAGAGCCATCTGCCTTACTCCATCTGATCTGCCTATGACACGCGCACTAGCAGATAGTAAAAGAGCACCAGATTTATTCGATATTCTAGCTGCTGACACAGCCCAAGAGGGGTGCTGTGTTTAAAATATTATATGTGGACTTTCCCTGGTGTAAGATATGAAACTGAAGGCAGGAATAGCACAAATTCGCATACATAATCTATATTTCTTAATGTCAGTAGTTGTAATATGAACATTTGAAATATTTATTGTATATTTATTGACCTTATTTATTTTATATGACCAGATATTGAAGGTGCTCTTTCAATTAACATGTTTAAATTTGCCAGATCAGCAAGGCCACCATTCTTGCTGTCTTCTGCTTGCCTGGGCCTTGCTGACTGACTGATTGGCTGAGTTATGAAGGATATGACGGAAGGAGGTTCAGGCCATTAGCGTACAAAATACAGTGTGTTTTTAAATAGAACAGCATAAACAGCATGACAGCATAAATAACATGACAGCATAACTAGCATGACATGGTGCAGTAGTGAAATGTGAGAAGATTTAGCCACAAGTCTCTGACTGCGATACATAGAAGCTTGAAAAGCAAAAATTGTTTCTCTGGTCATAACCAACAAGTACGACCAGTCAGATTCTGGACAGAGTGTGTTACTAATAAGCATGACTAGTGTGAGTGATAACCAAGGTAATCCGATTCCATTTGCCTCATATTCCACACTTAAATTGTGTGACACTTGCTCAGTTGATGCAAGTGGCTATATTTGACTCGGCTGTTTGCAGGAAACAAAATGAGTCACACATCCAGACTCAGTGCAGCCACCTATACTCCAACAGCACATGTGAAAATAAGGCAGCTCTGGATCTTCCTGAATAGCTTTAGGGGGCTGAGAGGTAATAATAAGGGGACAGCAATGGCACTTATGCCTCCAATACCAAAATAGCAGATGAGTTCTCACCAGCTACTTCCCATGCTCCTACTGTGTTCAACCTCGCACAACTACTGCAGTTATTTTGGTAGGCTCTGCTTTGTATGCTTGCTTTCCTTCTTTTTGTTTGCCCATGGATTTCTACCTTCCCCTTCACTATACATCCTGTTGTGTTTTGTTAAACAGGTGGCTCTGTATGGATTTCTGAATGATCATCTCTGCTCATGTATTTGTTGAACCATGGAAAATGTAAACCCAGTCAAAAGGTAAGAAATAAGTCAGTTTTATCATTAACTGATAAACACTACTAAACAAACATAGTACTTTTCTCTGTACAAGTACGCAATGCTAGAAAATAGTTTTTAGAAAATACAGTAGCTAGTTTTGTTGACTTACACTGTAGGTACTACTTAAGTATGTAAGTAGATACTACTAAAAAGTTTAATTGTTTTTATTCTATTTCATTTATTGATTATATTTGAAACCATTGAGTGTATATTCTGTATTCAAAGTGCTATTCATGATTTAGATTTTACAATTCAAGTTTGATTTGATTCAAAAGAAAATGACTTTCAAAGTTTTTCCTGAAGGCTAATGAGGTCTTGTTTCGGTAGCATAGGTTTTAGTTACATGTAAATAACAGATGCAGGGAAATCATCCAGACAGCATATGAAATTATGAGCACTGGAAAAAGGTAGTGGCGTCCAAATTCTCTTGGCTGCTTTCATAATTCATTTTCTACTGTTTTATTCTTGGTCGTCGCTGGAGTTCTGCCAGGTTGTCTAACATTCAGAATTACAGTTGTATCTTTAAGGATCCTTGCTCTTCTATTAAAATATATTTGTGTTTTGCCTGGAATTGTACTGGTGTGATTTAGTTCTGTACTTGATCTATTATGCTTTAAGAAAAAAACTAATGCAAAAATGACAGCATGAACATTTGCTGTCAGAAAACCTCAGCAACCATAGAGATTGATAGCATTCTTGGGTTTGTGTTTGTGTGTTTTAGTGTCTAAGGTTTATATTTGTGGTTTATGGAATTGCAGAGTTCAAAGTGTGAACCAAAGTAATGCCCTGCAATAATACATTAACAACAGGCAGGTCTTGTGCATCATGTGAATGCTGAGCTATTTTTGTTAAGCCCATGGATGTAAATTGCTTATCTTCATGCTTGTAGTCATGCTGCTACACATGGCTTATGTGTTGCAGATAGGCATCCAGGCTCTCCTAAAAATAGTTTATGTGTGGCTTGGGGCATTTCTCTTAAATGCACTTCTGCACTTTAACCTTCTGGTTTAACACACGAGAAGGTAAAACCCTCTGAAAGAAAGGGAAGTAATTTCATATAACCTGCTGTCTGTTTTTTTATAGGAAAATCATGAGGTAGTAGTGAAATACTGGTGATGGCCACGTAGGATGTTACAGACATCAGTCTGAAATACGTGGATTATACATTCACCATGAGCTGTCTGAAGAAACAGCATGTGAGTCATAAAGCAAGCATGAAGCACCCTTCCAACCTGGATAGCTTTATGGATGAGACGGACCGAGAGGTTATGAGCTTTACAGACCGAGCCTTTAAGAGCCTGTGCATCGGTGATGAGGCAATCTACAATGACTCAGAGCTTTTACCATCTCCAATAGACTGTCACAAGCCTCTAGCTGAAGAGATACCAAAAAAGCCTCGAGAGAACACTGCCTTGGATGTTAAGAAGCACGGAGCTCACTGGCCCAATGGTGTGTACAACACACCATGGCAAATGAAAAAAAACACAAAGGTGTCATCGCTTTTTGCTGCATTTGCAGCTAAGAAGAACAATGACACAAAAATGACAAACGGGGACTCATGGGACAAATCAGCACTGCTTAGCATCCAAACAAAGCTATCAGACTTTTCTTCAGATTATCAAAACCACCTTATTGATGAACAACTTTACCAGGTCAAGAGTCATCGTAAGTCTTCTAAGAAAGAGACTCTTAATAAAGCAATCCAGGATATAGATAATTCATCAGGAAAATCATCTAAAAATCAACACAGCAAATCCACTAAGCTGAGAAAACTGAATTCCAAAAACTTTTTCCTTCACAGTGAATTCAGCCCATTCCAGTCCTGGGGAGACTTAAATAGGTTTGGACTGGAGAATATGGAGATGTTTCCATGCAATAGTCCGGCTGGATTGTATGATTCCCCACTTTACAGAGAACTGAACAATTCAAACAGATTACTTGCACCAAAGACAAATAAAAGAGAGACAAGCCAAAGCACCTCACCTCTGGAACCTCAGCATAAATCTAAACCTGATTTATCACAATGCACAGCACAGACTTTGAAAACTGTACCTCCAGTACCAGAAAAACCCTCCGAGCTAAATTTCCAGAAACTGACTGACATTCAAATTGAGACTCTTCAGCCACAAATGCTGCTGACATCATCTGGATCATTTCAGAGGTGTCAGTCTGAAGGGGACCTTTATGCTCCTTGGAGGAAAAGTCGAAGCAGGGCAAAAGGTGTTGTTCAGCCACTTATCAGCTCACCTGCCTGTGAAAGGTCAAACACTGGAGAGGAGGGTGCACTACAAAATAAAAAGGAGGTTAGGGCAGTGGAAGAAGCGCCTGGCTTAAATTCAACTCCATTCAATATTTCACAGCTGTTGACTCCAGTCATACCCTCCAGACAGGATACAGGAATCTCAGAGATACTGCAGTCTGTTCACTCACCAGCAGCCCTCGATATTCCAGCACTCCATGAGACAGAGGTTCGTCCATCACCTGACATCAAAAGAGAAAGATACAAATCCAAGGCATCAAGTCTATTGTTTAATCTCAAGGACAACAGAAAACGGGTCAAGGCAACATACAGCCCACCAAAGTTTAAAGGTTTAGATGTAGCAGACCAAAATAAACTGTCTCTTCTAGTTGAACAGAATGTTACCAAAAATGTTCTGGAAAGTCCAGAAATCACAAATTCTAAAACCACATCGACTGTTCAAAAAACCAGTATGTATCCAATGAGTCCTGAGAATGCAGACATACAAAGCTCTCAACCCAGTGGTCGTATAAATAGCACATTGCCAGATGACTTTTTGGGACTTAGTCTACTGCAAGCTGGAAATAGAGGCTCACCTATTAAATATTTGAAATCAAAAAAGAACTCTTTGGCCAAAGCTACATATCCATCTTTAAATTTGTACCGGAAATCTAGTCCAGTAGAACTGAATACTAATTCTAATACCAATCCCAATACTAAAACCATGCCATTGGATGCCCCTGGTTCTCATTCTACAGTAAATAAAAGTGCAGAACAGAAGTTGAGCAAAGAACATTTGCCCGAGAAGGATAGTAAGGAACTACAAAGAAAACGTCATTTGACTAAACCAGAAATAAACAATGCAAACCATGAATATACCCACCTGAACCATGTTGAGACTGCAGACAAGGTACTGACTGAGAAAATGGATGCTGTAGCTCTGAAGGAAAAAATTTTTTCTACAGTTTCAATGAAGCACAATGCACAACAAGATGCCCCAACACTTTCAGGTAGTAGGAATCAAGACAAATTGAATATGGGAGAAATATTTAAGGTAGAGGAAAGACCTATCAAATATAAGGAATATCACAGAAAAGAAACCAAATCTAATCATTTATTTTCTGCAAGACAAAGCAACTACATCAAAAGTCAAAGATATGTGAATGTAGATCATGATGATGATGATGATGATGATGAATGTGAATATTGGCAAGAGAATGTAATTTTTGTAGGAAGAGACGAGCCAAGGAAGAAGGAATTGAATGTAGATGTGCATAAAGGTAAAGGAAGAGTACAGGAAAATGTGGATGAACCATTTATGAAAGAAAGTGTTACAAATGATGCCTTTACAAAAAATAATTATAGCATACCCTTGGAGAATGATCTGGGTATATGCACTGAACAAGGAGTAGCCAAAAATGATGCTTTTTCTATGAAAGGAAACACGTCAGCAAAAATTGCACTGTTCACTTTAAAAGAACAGCCCTCAAATACAGTCTTAGGCTCAAAGAAGAAGAACATAGTAAAGGATAAGTATGAGCTAGCCACAGTGGCTTTGGAGAAAAGGATTGCTGAGAGAGAACAGAGAAAAAAGCAAAGTGGTAGGCAAAATGGACAAGATTTACCCATGAAAGGAGACCACAATAAAGAAAGTATGCTAGCATTGGGTCAGAAGGAAACATCAGGAAGTGTTATACCAGACAGGCGAGGTCAGAATCATGACACCAATCATGATGAATGTCATGTGCCTGAGGTAAAATTAGCTGAACCTTATAAGCAGGAAGGTACTGCAAAGCACAGCCCAAGTAGACTGATATATACAGACAGGGACAGATCTGACAGACATGGTCAACAAGGTGACACAAGCAATATCCAGTCAATGGGTAATGTAACTGAACTTAAAGAAACAGTGTGCATGCCTAAAAATACAAGCCTCAGTCAAGAAATCTCAGTAGTCCAGGACTATTTTGACCATAAACTCATTAGAGTTGGTGAAGATGAGTCATCTATTCAGAAAAAGAAGGGCTCTTATAAACCCGAGGCTCCTCCAAGGAGAGAAAGAGCAAATTCCCAAAGGGAAAACAGAGCAATGGATGAAAGACAAAGAAAAGAAGATGTAGGGAGTATTGAGAGATCAGGGAATCATGAAGAATGTTTAAGCACTGAAGTCAAGAAATCTAATCTACCAAAGGATAAAGGACCAGTAAAGGGTCGTGTATCATCACTTATGGAAAAATTCAATAGAGAACAAGTAGTGCCAAGTTCAAATGTCCAAGAATGTTTGAGCCAAGGAGATAGGCTCATGGTCAACCCTGGATATGACTTATTAAAGCAAAAACCAATTTCACCAAAGGATACAATGGGGTTTTCTGAAGTTGAAGGAATTTTAACAAAACATAATCATAAAGCAAGAGAGGCAGATTCAGAAAATAAGGAACTACCTGACAAAGATTCAAAACTAGCGATGGGAAATGAAGAAAATCTAGGTGAAGAAATTGGTGATAAACAGGGCATTCAAACTGTTAACAAATATGTCACAAAAAATGAAGAGGACAAAAAAGATGTGACTAAAACAGAGAGTGAAAGTGCATCTGATGTTTTGAGAAAAACAGGCAACCAGAGCAAATCCAAATGTCATGGTGAAAGCTCTGTCAAAGAGTATTTAACTGACCATTTTGGGAAACCTGATGAACCTGATAATGAATCTGAGAAGACACCAACCTTGAATTTGATAAACCCTGATAATGCTCCAGTGAATAGAATAACCCTTTACGATATTCTTAATCAAGCTGATCCTTCATCATTGGTAGATATTAAACAAGTAGAACAAGGCAATCTACTTTCCAGACTATCAGAGGACTCATCCTTTTTACACAAAACAGAAGAGTCATTATCTCTGAATAAAGTTGAAGAAAGAAAATGTGAGAATTTAGACACAATGGATTCCTGTTCCAAAAGCAACCCTGAAAGTAAACCGCATAACTCAGACATAGCAGTTCCTCCTCCAAAAGATGTGGAAAAAGGAGGGTGGGTGCAGTGTTTGATAGACTCAGCTCACAATTTAACACCAACATGCCAGTCCAATGCCTCTTCTCCCACACTTGGGAAACCTGCTTTATTTAAAGTGAAAAACAACACATTTAGTGCATCCCCTGTTACCAAAACAGTAAAACCCATACTTCATAAAACTGTTGCAGGAGTTACACAGCCATGGTCTCCTAGAGAAAGCTTAAGTGGGTCTGAAAGGGGTGAAGAAGATCCAGACCTTTTCAAGGACTTTGTGGATGTGCAAAGTCCAACTTTGCCTTCCACACCTATCCGAATCATCCAGCCAAACCAGTCATCAATACAGGTTGTACCCCCTCCATCCTCTCAATCCACCACAGAACAGGAGAAAACAGGACTGATGGATAGTTCCACAGTGCCAAAAGAAGAGGAGTGGCAAATGGCTATAAGCTCAGTTTCAGAGGGAATAGAAAGCTGTGAAATTAGTACAGGAGACACTCTGGGGGAGCTTGCATTCAACACTGAACTTACAGACAGCATAGTGGGATCGAAGGCACCAAGTGAAAGATCTGAATCAGCCTGCAGTGGCATTGAAAATCAGGTTCAGGGCAAACCACCTGCTGTCCCTCCAAAAACTGAGAAAGCCTTGCGTCGTGCCATGAAGCTGACCACAAAGAGGATCCAGAAAACGGAAGCTAAAAGTAAATCAGAGCATGGCCGGAGCAGTGAGAAGGGTTCTTGTCAGAAACGTGAGAGGAGGCACCACGGTAGTGACAAAATTCTCAGTGACAGATCATACCAACGAGAGCATAGCACTGACAGAGGTAGCAGTACTCAAAGCACGGGGGAAATCAGCAGTGAGACATCTCTGCCAAAGAGTCACATAAGTGAAACACATGCCACACAACATAATAAACCAAACAGCCATAGGAAGGAGAAAGATATTGGAAGGAAACCACAACATGGATGTCATAGCAGTCTAATCAATAAAGATGGTGATGAAAAGAGCTGTGTGGCTGAAAAGCAAAAAGAAACTCAATCACAACACAAAGATCAGTTTGATACCCATAATGTAAATGTAGACTGTGAGAGATTAGGACGTAATAGTGAGAAATACTTACCACATAAGCTGTATCGCAGGGCTCATAGTTTGGACAGATTTTCAAGTGGCAAACATAAGCATAGGTTACTTAGCTCTGAAGATCCTGCCTCTAAAACTAATACTGAGACATTAAACAAACTGGCCACTGCACAGACAGCACCGCTGCAACAACACAGAATTGAGCAAACTTATGGCTCTCCAGCAAACAACATCGTACCACAGCCTTTCCCAATGACCCAAAGGAAGCTTCTGCAGGATCTTGATTCTGGACAATACTTTGTGGTGGACATGCCAGTGCAGGTCAAGACAAAAACCTTCTTTGATCCAGAGACAGGAAGTTACGTCCGACTGCCAGTTCAGTCACTTGATGGGTCTGTACCACGGGCACAATCTGTAGAAGTTGTGAACGCACCTCCACTTATGCTATATCATGGCTTTGTTCCAGTGCCTGTCTCATCCTTACCCTAACTGAAATCCACTGTTAAAGCAGGCTCTGTGGCTGCCCCTGCTTACTTGGACTTATTTCTAGCCAGTGAGATAGAAGGGCATGACAACTTTTATGAAATGCACAAAAGAGAGAGTCAGCCTGACACATGAGCAGAGCATGCATTAAAAGAGCACTTTTGATTCAACATAGTCAGAATTTGATTGTTTAAAATAGATGAAGATAAATATAATTATCGTATAGACCAATAAAAAGTCTTGGAAATAAGTGAGTCTGAATTCAGGCATTAATATTTTTGTCCTAGATAAATATACATGTTTTATACATGTTTTGCTCCTAGCTCTAAAATAGTCTAGTTTCCTTACTGCCTTTGGTATTGGCCTTTGGGATTTTCTAATGATTATGTATTTTGTAATCTTTGACTGGGTTATTATGTACAAGAATGTCTAAAATAGTGTTAGTGTTAGTGTTAGTGCAAGTGTATTTAAAAAATAATAATGTTCACATTCTTTGTCATATTTACCAGATGCCAAGATGCACTGACTAAACAGAGAAAAGTGAAAGTAGTGGCTATATGTCTTAAATGGCATATTTAAAGGTCAATTTGAACATTAACATTTGGTGTATTTATGTAATAATTTGTGTATTTTGAAATGATTGATTTCATGAGGCTGTGTTGCTGGCTTCATAAAATGCAAACCATTCCAATAAAAACTTTCAACAAATGTCTAATATTTCATATTAAGTAAAAATGGTCAGCTTTAAGTGACCGGTCTAAATAAACCCTGGTTTAGATCAATCACTGTCCATGCTTAGATGGGAATTGTGTTATGCATTTTCTCTTCAAGCACTTTTGCACAGAAGTTTTTAACACATTATTGACTCCTGAGACTTCCCAAAGATATGTATCTGAGGTATCTACCTCTGAGCATTAATTTAAATTATATGTATGCCGTAAATGGAAGAAGGGGGGCAGCTAGCATGTTGCCAAATCAGTTGTTGTTGTTGTTGTTGTTGTTGTTGTTGTTGTTGTTGTTGTGTAAGCAACAAAAACAGATGGAAAATAATTTCTCACAACAATTTTACCATTTTGGCTAACAATTAGCATGTTATACCAACTTTCACCACAAAGAGACCCTAATTTTTTCCTTTATCCTTTGTGGGACCAGGTGAAAAAACAAACAAACAAACAAACAAACAAACAAACAAACAAACAGGGGACTTACTACATGCTAACAATTAAAATGATATACCAGTTTCAACCATAAGTGGAGCCAGCTAGAAGCATCTCTTTCTGGGTCTTCTACAAGGGTGCATGTGGCAACATTATCTGCACTGTAGGAACGTTTCCAACCACCACATGAAATGATAGTCTTGCAGAGGGTTCCAGACCTGGTACTAAGCAGACTTGGTACTAAGCAGACTTGGTGCCAATGGAACATGCAAACATAAAGTGCTATTTTGCAGGCCATCACTATATCTAGACTAGTTGGTGAATTGCATGTGTTACTAGTCAGCATGCATCTTAAGCGCTGGGGACTGGAGTTCAAACATGTCACTCTGTGACCGAACCAAGTATTCCAATGGTATTAGCATCTCAGTATATTAATAAGCCTATCAACAGATGATAAAGTCCCCAGGCCAGGCCTGTATCCAGTGAGGGCTCTTAACAGCTATATGGAAGTGACTACCAGTTGATGGTTTTGGGGAGCATCATTAAGGGTCTCTAGTTAGGTTAGCCCATTGGGTAAAGGAGATAATGAAATGCAGGTAAAAAGATGCCTTCTGCACATCCTATGGCTACTTCCTCTGTGGTCTGAGCAGTGTCACTTTCAGACATTTACAAAATGGTGGCATGGAGTTCACCATCTACCTTCAGAATTTACAGGCTGAATGTTGCTTCATTACACATTCATTACACATACGGCAGACTGAGCACAGAGAGCAGTACCAGAGCCTTGATGGATTCTAATTTTCAACGGACAACAGCATGAGCACTTTGAGTGACTCTCATCCTGAATAAAGAAAGGTATCAGCATGTGGAGACAGTGATTTGGTTGAGCGCTGGTTTGTGAATGGAGTTGGGAGAGTGAGTGGTAAGGATGAGGCTGCACCTGTGAGTGATTTTTCCTAGGCCGAGAGAGAAGAAGAACTGAGAGAGAGAGAGAGAGAGAGAGAGAGAGAGAGAGAGAGAGACAGCTGAGACCGCCCAAGTGACCTGCATCTTCAAAATGATATCCAAACCAGCTGACCTGCCAAGACATGAAAAAACCTGCATCAAAAACAAATCTAAAGAGTAATGTCAGTAATGATAAATCTGTCAGGATTTATCTAAGCTTAAACTTGCCGATAAGTGTTTTTGGACTGATT
>JAOTRR010000059.1:24289925-24305263 GCA_028570945.1 Gogo arcuatus
ATAGAAAAATGCTTGAAACATTTTAGTTTATGTGTAATGAGTCTAGAATATATTAATTTTTCACTTCCTTAAATAACTTATGGAAAATATTGAACTTTTTCACAATATTCTAATTGTTTGAGATGCACTAGTATACCATGTCATGGCTATGCTCCCTGTTCTACACCAACTTGGAAGCTGGACATTTTTCATAGACATTCTGAATGCCATGTCAGCATTTCTCATGTTTCTAACTTTGTCATAACTAACCAAGTATAACCAGATGGTGGAATGCTAACTAGCTAGCTAGCTGTTGTGGGAGGTGGTGCTTGGGGTAGATGGATGTGGATTGGAGGTGGTGGCAAGGGCTTCACCTTGTAACCACTAGAGCGTTTTAAGTCCATAGTATCTGACTTCTACAGAGGGTGACACTTCAGAGATTTTTCACAGCCTTGAGTGGAAGTAGATAACTTTAGAATAGATAGTACCATATGCACTTACAATATGCAAAAGCAATATACAAAAACTATTTTTCTTCTTCTATCTGCCATTAATGGCACATATACCTGTGAGCAGGGAAGGACAACTGCACACTGACTCATATTAAACAGTTCATTTGCACAAAAAAAATTTGTCTATGATTCACTTATTTTGTAAAATAAATAAATAAATAAAAGATAAAATACATTAAAAAATAAGAATATGAATTTATTGAATAGATTGAATTGTCAGAACAACTCAGCACTGATGGCACTAACTATTAATCTTATCAGAGGACAGAATTCCAGTGTCCACTTCCTCCATACGCCACACACTAACCTCCTCCTTCTACCACCATGACATCCAACGACTGTTATCCAATGACAGCACAGTTCTCATCTTTCCCAGCTGTGAGCATCCATCATGGCTGAAATTGGAGGCTACGCTGCATACATATGGAAGGCATAGGCTATAAAACTTCATTTTTCATCTTTCCTCGGCAGTAACGACCCTGATGTAGTGCTGATTTCCTAATGGGTCCCTTGTCGCTTGGCCTGGACTTTATACACCATGTGTTGGATACTCATCAAAACGGCCACCTCAGAAATGGATCCAGAGCCAAGAGTGTATGAAGGCACATCTAAACTCATTGTGGGTACCAAGTATGTAATGGGGAAGAAAGTGGCGAAGTAAGAACATTTCAACAGAATTCCCATCTATGAGTCTGTTAGTGCTTAAATATAGCTAATAAGGATTAGGATTTTCAAGAGTTGTTGCGACCATTTAAGAAGATGTTGCTTCTTAAATCATTGAATTTAAAGAATTCTGTGTACACAAAAAAGGAAACAGAGAGAAATTGTGAATAAATGACAGACTTATGTATACAGTGGTAGTAGGCCAGTGTTTACATGGACTGGCGGACCTGTTCCTGGCTCCAGACTGCAAGGCTAGGGTGATGTACAGTTAGGATGCTATCGTCTGAAGGACGGATTAGTAATTTCCTGCCAAACAGCCCCGAATTTCTGTGTGGCTGGCACCGTCTCCTCCATGCTCTCCGTTTTCCCCCTGAAATGAAACATGTATATTTTCCTTAATACAGACAAAGGCCATAACTCAAAAAGCCAAATCAAAAATTCACAATCCAGGCTGCTCTTTTTTGTCAGTTCCTTAATAAACCTCATGAAACATCTAAGATGGCCTCGTTTTTAAAATAAGCATGAAAAGAGCTCCAGGCAGTCGAGCTCATACGACCTCATATGAAGGATTTATAAAGTGTTTATACAAATGCTGCGCTGACCAACACGGCCTAAATGAGCGGCGGATCTCGAGTTTCATGCCGCGTGGCTTGTTGAAGGAGAAGCCGATAACAGCTCGGCTAGCTGCAATTACGTTTTATTAATGATCCAAAAAGCCTCAGAGGAGCACTTTTCCGAGCGCACCTACACGCTGTTGCCAAAAGCCATGCTGACCGGATTGTGACCATCTCGGTGCTGACTCCAGAAAGGAAGGAAAGAAACACATCAGTTTAGCTGCTGCCATAGTAACCCTCTTTGGGAAAGCAAGCAGTGCTTTATGTGAGCCAATATAAAGTCAATTCTCCATGAAGTGCATAACCTCAGCCTCGGGTGGGTTTGTGTAGGGCCCCTGTTACCTGTGATTGCTTGGCTCGATAACAAGCAGTGGTTGTAAAACTTCTTCCAAGGGAGGAGCCGAATGCTTTCAAAAAAGGTCTAAATATCTACTCTCTCATCATAGAACAGTAGTACAATTTATACTTAAGCATTAACGTATTAAAAAAGAACTTCAACAAGCCAAAATATCAGCAAAAATGAGAAATTTTGGTGTCAGGATAGAGAAGAGAACGGTTTACTGTTCAGTCCCGAGAGACTCTCAAAAAACCTGCTTCACTCTCTGCTAGCCAGTGACTTTTTAAGAGAACAATAGGTATTTTTTTCATTCCAGTTTTTCCAAATGTTAAATATTTTCCAAATGTTAGCACAATTCTGTGCTTAACAGAAATTTTTCTGTGTTTAGATAAACTTCTATCATGTGAATAGTTTGTGAAGAGGGTAGTACAAAAAAGTGCATTAACAAAGGAAATACACACAAAACACACTGTACAGTTTGGTAGTAAATAAAAAGTGTCATCAAAATAATATGCACCATTACAAACATTATGTGGCCAAAGGTTTGTGGACGCCTGACAATCACACTCATATGTGCTTGTTGAACTTCCCAATCCAGATTTAACCTTTTGCTGTTATAACAAACTCTATTCTCCTGGGGAGGTTTACACTAGATTTTAAAGTGTGTCTGTGAGGCTTTGTGCTCATTCAGCTACAAGAGCATTAGTGAGATCAGGCACTGATGTCAGGTGAGGAGGCCTGGGGTACAGTTGGATTTCAAATTCATCCGACATTTGGGGTTGAGGTCAGGGCTTCGTGAAGGCCACTCGAGTTCTTCAGCTCCAACCTTGGTAAACCATGTCTTCCTGGTCCTTGCTTTGTGCACAGGGGCATTGTCATGCTGGAATATGTAATCCTACAGCATACAAAACATTCTATATGTGCTTCCAACTTTGTGGCAACAGTTTGGGAAAGAGCCACATATGAGTGTGATAGTCAGGTGTCCATATACTCACATAGTGTGTTTTAAATCTATTAATATATTGAATTTTAAAACATCTTCCAGTGGCTGAGCTGCTACTAATCCTCAGGACTATACTGTTCAACAAGATCAGCATGATACACTGCAGCTATTAGTGTACTGCTAGTGTGACAAAATAGAGGATAGTGTTGCTGCCTCACATCTCCAGGGTTCCCAGTTTGATCCTGAGCTTGGGTTACTATCTGTGAGAAGTTTTGCATGTTCTCTGCATATCTGTGTGGGTTTCCTTCAGGTTCTCTGGTTTCCTCCTGCCTCCAAACAAAACACCCAGGTAAGTGTATTGGCTACATTAAATTACTCCTCTGTGTGTGTGTGTGTGTGTTAACGTGTCTGCCCAGTGTGTCCAGGATAGGCTCCGGATCCACCGCAACCCTGACCAGGTTAAAGTGCATACTGAAGATTATAAAATGAACAAAATAGAGTTCTAGTATACTAATATGAAAGCAGCCACAAAGAAAGTCAAGATTTGTTTCAAAAATACTTTTTGGTATTGCTCTGCCAACACTTGTGTATTTTTTTAAAAACACAAATCTATATCACAAATAAAATAATAGCCAATGAAAGGCGAGTTGGATCTGAAAAAAAAATTGTTCTTGCATTTGGATTTTTCTATTGAGCCTCTAGGTAAAAGGAAAGACCTGCATGTTGGGTTGTCAGCACTAAGTCCTCAATGTTCTTGAGCAACTTTCTCCCCCATGCCATCATCCTTGGGTGTGCCTCCAGAAGCTCACCATCTGCCCTAACAAACACACCCTGACATGGCAGACAGGTGGGGAAATCGAGGGCTTGTATCAAGGCTGGAGAGGATATTCTGCAGCAAGGTGCTGATGGATTTGGGATTCTGCCCTCATCCTTGCCCATGTGTACCTGTCACCACTCTTGCACAGCACCTTCTACCAATAAACACAACCAGCTCCTTACTGTTTACTTTGGTGTCATGCAAAGATGATCTTATACCATGTTGAGAAAGAGAATTGTAGCTGTGCACCAGAGACGCCTGACTGTGGTTCTGCACAGTTTGGAGGTTTCTATGCCTAACACATAAGGTTGCAAAATAATGGCTAAAGTGATCATCATTTAACCATTATTCGCAAATGAAATAATGTTTTTTAGCCAATTTAGAGAAAAAAAAGTTAAATTGTACTTTAGCTTTTTATATCAGTATTGAATCTGCCTTTCTCTTCACATATATCATAATATGTCATTCAGAGAGAGACCCAACATGCTTTCTGACTTCACATGGTAAAGTTATCATGGAATTATAAGGCTTTGAGTAGCAACATGGTCTAACATGGTCTAACATGGTCTCAGTACTGTAAGTGTTGTGCTTGACAGACATAAGAGTTATGTGGCCTTCATAAACTTTTTATAATTTTATATGACAGTGACCTTCAAAACACTAGAATAAAAGACACAAATGCTTTGCCTGACACCTTACCACGATGTATTATGTCACTCATCCAAGCAGGTTAAAGTTATAGTATCATAACACACATGATAAGTGCAATCAGCTTTTAAAGGTGATCCTTAAAGGGATGCCGTTTACATCTATCAGCAGTATATAGCCCACTGAAAAAAGATGTAAACACATCAAACCCATTATTGTCCCCAGCACTTTTCAAAACAAGCTGACGCTCATGTCTGTGATTGGTCATCTACTATGTCAGTCATATCTACTATGTCAGTTTTTAGCCACATTTATAGTTGAAATATACCTAGTTTGTGAGACTAGTATTATCATAAAACATCTGTAATACTGAGAACACAGCAGATACAGTACCTCAGAACACCAATGACATCATTCACATTAATATAATAGTAATACTAATACACACACCTTGAATGTGTACTGACTTGACTCTTAGACCCGCCAGATTAGTCCACATGGAGAAGAACGACTGAACACACCCCATGTTAAAAATATCTGTGCACCAGCATCATGCAATAACATTATGTTACCAAACAGTTCCTCTAACACAAAATCCCCAAATCCTACATCCAGCAGCTTTCATTTTTGGAATAGAGAATGTACTCAATGAAGTAACAAGAAAACTGCCTGTCATTACTTCAAGAATGGAAAGGAAAAGTGAGCACAGATGATCAGACAGGGATGAATTGCCCCTTTGTTGCCTCTGTGTTGTTTATCACTCTACAGGGCAGGAATTGAGTTTTGGGATCCCTCATTGGTAAATAATGGGACTAAGTGGTATATTAAGGCTTATAAGAAATGTTATCGCAGGATGAGACCCTGTGCACCTCACAACAGGGTGGCGACCTGTTTTACGCTCAACAGAAGGCAAAAAAAAAGAGAGAGCCATATATTTTGAACTTTGTCATTCTCTGAAGGGTGAAAGAGAAAGCGCGAGACAGGCAAAGAGATGGATGGTGGTAAAACAAAAAGCTGGAAGTGTCTGCACTGTCATTGAAGTGCAGTGCATCCGGCAGCCAAGATAAATTTGAAGTCAAACCCCCAGGACAGACGATGGCTTGTTTCTTTTGTGAACTTGGGCATTGCTTGGAGCCAAAAAAGGCCCACCAAAGAAAACAAATATCAAACAGCTCCTCTTGTTGTAAGCCAATTATGTAACCAGAGAAGCCCTTATGAAGTGCTTGCTGACAGTAAGTCATCCATTAGTGCTAAAACACTCTGCACAGATGAAGCAGCTCGCTTAAATGTTAAATATCAAAGTGGGAAATCAGCCCAGATGACTAATGCAGTCGATTCGAACTGAGAAGAGACCAAAATGTGTGAATGTGTGAATAATTGCCTCAGCTGTAGTAATGCAGGTTTTATTTCAGTATTGTAACATCACATGTTTAACTCAATTATAACTTCAGCTGCAGGTGAAACATGATCATGGACATCCTAATTTTTTATGATATAATCCACAGATGGGTGATGTTATGGCATCAACACCTCTAGACAGCTTCACATTAAAACAAATACAGTATTTTCACACACACATAGGATTGTAGCCAATCCACCTATCTGCATGTTTTTGTACAGTGGGAGGAAACCAGTGTACCTGGAGGAAACCCACAGGTGTGAGGTGGCAACATTACCTGTTACACCACCATGCCACCATTTTACAATGTATTGCTAAGCTAATCATTTTCACTGCAATAAAACCAATGGGCAGCACGGTGGTGCAGTAGTTAGCATGGTTGCCTTACAGCAATAAGATTCCAGGTTCAAGCCTTGTGGCCGACTGGGGCCTTTCTGTGTGGAAGTTGCATGTTCTCCCCTTGCCTGCGTGGGTTTCCTCCCACAGTCCAATGACATGTGGATTAGGTCAACTGGCTACTCTAAATTGTCCTTAGGTGTGGATGTTTGTTCTTCTCTATGTTATCCCTGAGATAGACTGGCAACCTGCCCAGGGTCCCTTGCATGAAGTCAGCTACAAGTGGCTCCAATTTCCCCCATGACCCTGACGGATAAGCAGTATAGTTAATGGATGGAGGGATAAAAATGATGAACCAATTTCCAAGATGAGAGCCAGAGTCTATTTATATAATAATTTTTATTAGGTCTTATCCAAGAATCATCAGACTCCAGAACACAGGCTGACATGGAAAACAGGAACAAATCCACAGTTGTTCTCCAACTAGGTAGGCTGGAGTTAACAACCTGAAACTAACATAACCACAACGGACTAGGGCTGGGATTAAACACATATGAAGCTCTGTGAACACAATACAAACAAAGAAGTGTATACACAGATTGAGGCAACACCAGAGCAAGACACAGGTGGAAGCAATATTTAGGGAGTCTGGTGAAGAAAGTAAGGGAGGGAAAAACACATCATATAAATAAGATACAGAAATACAGACTTGGTCAAAATCCCCATTAAATATCAAACTATCTATTAAAAAGGACATGATGTTGGTGCCACTGTAATATTTCCCCTACGATTATCTAGGTGATGTCATGGAGGCAGACAGATGGACGCATGTGCAAGTTTATGGTTTTTATTAAAATGATTCTGGCAAATAAACAACAGGGCTCAACAATACTCAAAATAAGAGACAGGCTAAAGCTCAGGCAATCGGCAAATAGGCATTAACTAGACAAGGCTAATGGGATAAAAAATAAGCAGGCAATGTTCGAAACAAAGCAGCAAAGCGGCAAGTGGGCAGAGAACAACAACTCATGCTAGCACGTTTTCTCCTCTACAAGCTAATAATTTAGTGCTTTATATTAAAGATGTTTAGATTTTCGTAATTTGCTACTCTGCAAAATCATCTCAGTGGAGCATTTTGTCACATTAGAAGCCAATCATTGCTGAAGCTGAGTTATTATAATGTCTCAGCAACTTCTTTACCCTTCCTCTTGTAACTTCAATGCAGCCTTTCCCTCCATCCAGAGGTGTGCTCAGAGTGATAGACTGTCCCAAGATGAATGAGTGAAATTTAGATGGGAACCATTAAAGTGGTGGTCCTGAGGAGACACATAGACCATAACACTACTGCAAAGAGTAGCAAAGGGGATTGTATTTGCAATCGACTGCAAAAAGGGCAGTAAATTTTTTGACTCGATGGATGCCCTTGGTTTCTTTGCAGAATTTCTCCTGCTAGTAAAATCTTTGAGGTTGCTTGTGACTATTGGGATGGAAGCTTATAAACTTACTCTTTCAGCCTTAGGTGGTAATGAGCCACAAGAGGATATTTAATATGAGGTTTAGGATGCAGGGAAAGGAGAATTCATGTATTGTAGCATATCATACAACCCTTCAATCTCCCAGGTGGAAGATTTCACGCTTGTCTAATGGTGACTTCGCACTTGGTCACTTCTTCAGCAGCTACTGGCTCAACACTGAGATTGAGGGACGTCTGGGATACATGTTCAGATGCTTTACCATATGTGCCCCTACTGGCCACCCCAATAAACTATACTGTAAAAATTAGTAGGGCATAACGGTGGCCACCACAGCATGAGGAAAGGATTTTGTTTCCTTTTCTTTCGTTCTTATTTTGGTTTGTGTTTCTTCAGTGCATTGAGCTCTCCTTCAAGTAGAAATAATTTTTCTGTATAAGCTACATTATTTGTTGAGACTCATAGTTCGTCAAGCTTCTTCTCCAGGCAATGAAACCAACACCAACCTGAACTGAATCTTAAAAGAACAATACAAAAAGCACCCTAAAACATGGTGTAATTTTAATTGAATATGTCATAATTTAGGATATATTCCATTAAATTATATATGGTATCAAGCAGCATGATACAGCACAGCTCCAGGGTTCCTTGTTCCATTCTGAGCTCAGGTTGCTGTGTCTGCAGCACTTTGCATGTTCTTCCAGTTTTACACACAGGTTTCCTCTGGGTTTTCCGGTTTCCTCCCACCGTCCAAAAACATGCATGTAGGTGGATTGGCTATGCTAAATTTCCCCTATGTGTGAATGAGTGTGTAATTGTGTGTGTATGGTGCCCTGCCCTGTGTATTTCCACCTTGCACCTAGTGTTCCTATGATAGACTCTGATCCACTGAGACCCTGACCAAAATAATACATAAAAGGGATCATTGGTATGTGCTTTTAAGTCAAACACATCAGCTACTACTATAGTAACACTGATCAATATGTCGCTCAGACAAATGAATAAACTTCTCGCATGGGCGGCTAATTAAGCATATGTTTGCAAGTTACAGTATCTCATGCATGTATAAACTGTTGTATGCGGTGTAACTTCTGCCAGAAAGAGAATATCATAATAAACTCCATTCTATATTTAAAAGCCTAAAATACATAATGTGTAGGCATTTTTCCATTTTAAGTCACCAGTAGGGGAGCGAAATCTCGCACCACTTTCCCAAGGGTGGTTTAAAGCTTTTCAGAATAGAGATTGGAGCCAGGCAGCTTAGAGATTTAAGTAATGGAAGGATAACATTGGTGTAGCGACGCCAAGGCACTATTTAGAAGTTGTAGCCTCATCCCCTTGACCTTTCTTTTTAACTCACTAGGGATGACCCAATGTTTGGAGTAACAGTATGGGACATTATGAGCTAAGACATGTTTGGTTTAGTTCCTCCTACTATTCCCAGGCCAACTGTGAGGTTTAGCAAGGGCAAGAAAGCAAAAGATTCTTTGGAAAATGGTTGTTGAATTCTGTAATACTTGTGTTTTTAAAATCAAAGAATTTTTTGCACAACTATTTGTAGCTGGGATAATTAACAACACTGCACATGTACACTGCACATTCAATAGTGTACTAGACTCATTTAATTTCTGGCATGGATCAGGCACCGTACATCCGATGCTAATTTGTGAACATAGGGTTAACATTTACCTCCATTAATTTGGCAGACACTGATATCAAAAACGTAGAGGCTTGAACTACAGCTTAATGAGTCACGGCATTTGAGATTACTCCACAGAACTGCTCAGAATGTTGAAAAACCATTATTGTGTCTAAAAGAGTTTTGGTGGAGCAAATTGTATTGTTTAGTCTGGTGTACTTTTGGCTGGCTTCAGATCTAGACAGCGACTTTGTTGTGGTTTGTTAAAAATATTCTTCACTCTCATTGCTATCCATCTGCACTGCTGCACTTTCACTTAAGCTCCCTACTACTCTCAGAGAATAGTGGATTTTAAGATGCAGTCAGCTCATTGGCATTACCCAAGAGGGACTGGTCAGTTTCAGACAAAAGCTTTCACCACATGCTTCAACATTTTTTTCCCCTCTCTGGTCTAATAGCTCCTTCACTAGGTGAAATTCTCAAAAGGCAAGAAGAGTAAGTGAGATTCCTTCTCAGACATCTGCTGCAGTTTTACTTGGCACTAGGTTCTGGCTGGACATTCCATCATTGTTATTTCTTTGTTCAGCTCTTCAGAGAGAAAATAAAGATATTACAGGCTCCGTCTACCCAGGCAGTAGGCTAATAGCAGCCTGCTGGTTCCTGGGTTCCTGTCTGAATAAAATACATTGCATTGAAACACACTCACTACAAAAGAAACAAAATCAGCCTGTTACTCAAGAGGTCTGTAATCGGGTCTTTTTTTTTATAACGTCTTCCTACCAATACAGAATTCAAGCCAAAGAAAAGACGCAAGTCTTTGGCCTCTCCTTTGTTAAGTATCTAGAAGGTTGCTGTTCTAAATGAAAGTGAGAAATAGCCTCGGCATCATCCTGTTTCCTTGATTTAAAAGAAAAAAAAACAATTTGTTGGCTAATTTAGTGTGTCTTAAATCCAAACCAAGCCACTGAACAAATCTCTTGTGATAATTTCTCAGTTTAACCTGACACTGACACTTTTCAGTTCACACAAATCTCTGCACTAATATTCTGTCTTCATTTTAAATTTATGGGATACATGTATGGCTTTAAACAGACTATTTGTTCATGCTAGTTATGAATTATAACCTTTGAGATCTAAAAATATTCATCATGCCCTGACTATTTCCTACTGTTTAGACGTTACACTCTGCCTACCTATACAATATTTCACAATAACAGAGTGAATTTTACACAAGAGATGCAAGTATCATCATGGAAAACAAAGGAAATGCACTGAATTACCACAGGGACAGCAGTGTTCCTAAAATCACCAGTGCTGCATTGAGAATAGTCTTCCAACCAAAAATATCCTACCAACAATAGTCCTGTTGTTAGAAACTGACCACTGATGAAGGGCTACAAAAATAGAAAGAGATCAGTTATAGTCTGATATGCTTAAATTGGCACGACACTAGTGGTATAACGGAATGCCATTGTCTGTATCTGTTTAGTGATTCAAAAATTTTTATCTGTATCTGTATTTGAATTTAAACCCAAACTAGGCGTGGCCTAGACCAGAAGGTAGAAATAGCAGAAGTGTCAGTATTGTGTGGGAATTCGGGCTCTGACAGTTCCTCAACTTCAGCTACACCACTTGAATTCATAAACTGATCTCAACGTGAGATGTGTGCAGACTGTTTGTTGGTACCTACTTTTAATCTAGTTGCTTCTACTCATGCAAATTTTTTGTTGTCCACATGACCCCGGTTCCACTGCATACCTCTCAAGCAGATGCCCTGTGAATCTTTCTACCTCCTATTCATATTTCAAATTCATATTCAGTTACTTTCCTATAATTACCACATCCGTGTCACTGCCATGCTGAGAATGGTCCAGAATCCGGTGGTCTGACAAAAGATGAGACTGAATAAACTGTACATAGCAACAGATGAGTTACAGTAAATACCTGTATACCGAATGAAGTGTTCCTGTATGGTGGTGGGTGTGCCTTATAAAATGGTCAATAAAAAGATACAAGGTTGTAGCTTTTCCCTTTTAATACATTTTCATGTTTATTCAGAGAAAATCTAGAGATATTGTTACTTTGATCCAAGGAGCAAACAGCTTGTCACTGAAGAGCGCAACACTGTAATCTATAGGTAGCCTACTCACAGCTAATGAGGCATAACATTAATGCATGATAGGCTTGAGGTGGCCCAGGGATATTCACTGCATTTTATTCCAAGACAGTCAACATATTAGGTTTTACTGTATAATATTCCAAGTTGTACAATATGATTGTTCCTTCCACATTCTTGTTTGTAGTGATCTGTCATGCAACGAGTGTTCACACCATATATAACATTTCATAAACATTATATTACTCTCACCTTGAGTATGAATAACTTGGATTTTAGCTGGATATAATCCAAACACTGAGCTGAACAGTCGAGAGTTAAGGGTCATGTCATGTGTGTATGTACTGAGCAGCAGCTCTTTGGCAGTTCTGGAATTTGAATTCGGAGCTACCTCGCCTTTAGGCAGCCTGTTTTCAGCAATCTACATTCACATCATTGGAAAACTTCAGGCTTTGCTGCTGTTTGACTGCCAAAAGAAAGAGTGATTATTAGCCCTCCTGGAACTGTATACTTTAGGCTGTAGAGCCTAAAGCTGCCAGGTCACCACATGAACGGTACAATTTAAACTATGGCCTCTAGCAAGAGAGAGAAACACACACGTATGCTAATTTTATGAGCTTTACGTAAAACAGAAGAGAACAGAGCTTTATTAGAGGCATTAAGCTTGTTATCAGTTGAGGAGTCAAAATTTGGAGGTCAACAACGGTGTAACTGAGAAAGCTATAAAAGTGTGATTGGTTTGCCATATCAAGGGTGATTACTTGCACACATCTTAGCAATTCAAGATGTTTGTAATGAAACTATATTCCTCAGTCTTTGTGTTCTAAGATTACAAATGAGGGCCACGATTCAATCTTATTTAAAAATAATAATAATAACACTATATTGTACCCTATTCATTATCACTGGCCACTACTATGCTTTTTACCAGTCTGTTTAAATACCTAGAATCTTAGTGATATCACCAATGACTGGAGTATACTATACACACTGTCAGTCTGGTTCATTTAGAACTTTAAAGTATTTGACTATTCTGGTGTCTGTAGAATTTCCTCTGTTAAAACTGGATAGAAGGTTGTCTCAGTAAGCATTTAGTTTAAAATGCTTTAATTACAGAACACCATGTTGCTATGCAAACAACCACATATTGTAATATCCATTTATATTATATAATATCTAGTCTTTATCTTTCCACAAATAGCCAATAGAGAGCACTGTAGCTCCACTGGAGAGGCTCGTGGCTCGACTGGAACCTGTAGGCCAATGAGAAATCCTCAAGGAGAACTGAGTTTTAGCACGTCCAGTACAGGAAAAGGGGAATTAAAATGAGTAATTAAAACGTATTGACACCATATGTACTCAGCCTCTCCCTGCCTTTGGCTTCTGTGAAGGTGTTTAACCTGTAATTAGAGACAGACTGCCTCCAGACTGATTATACAACTACACACACACACACACACACACACAAAACTTGTTTCTTATACAACACAATAGATATGCAACAGTACATCTGGATCTTCATGTATATTTATTTCCCACTGCCTGTGGCATAGTGTGTCCTAATTTGACATAGCAGTCAAAACTGTATAGTTCTTAGCCACTGTGTGTTTCCCTACAGTTTAAACCGATTTTGTCAAAAAGCATCTGATTTCTCATTTTGGAATAAAAAGAGTACGTAAATAAACCAACATCCTGGAATTCATCATGTTCCAGCAACCAGGCTAAGACATAAACTGTAGCTGAATGACTGTGTAACAAAATACACTCAAATAACTGAACATAGTAATTGCTACATTTCTGTGCAGTTCATATTTGAGATCATTAACAGCTTTGCAAAAATTTTAAGGATCAGCAAAAATATCCTAAGAGAGACCTTAGCATTCTCAGTTTACCACCATGTTGTCATGTGACTGACAAGAGTTTAGATGTGTCCAAGACTCTGTGGTGCCGTGTGATGATGTCATCATTCATCCACTGGGAGAATGAGATCAGCAAGTGGGCTGCCAATGGCTGATAAGGGACCCTTAAATAAACATTGTAATCGTTAAACATGGGCTAAATCGATGACCAAAACATGATTTAACTGTTATTAAGGAAGCCAAATCTTGACCTGCACAGTCAGTTGGCATTTCCACTAGGGCTTTTAAGGAGCCAGTCAGAGCGGTGTATTTGGCATAAGGACCATAACAGCTTGTCCAAATACTAAAAACAGCTGGTGTGGGTTGTAGACAGATATACGGCAAGATTATTTGACCATGGAGCTTGTTTATGAAAGTCAGACAAAATAAGCGGAGGAGGAGGAGGAGAGCATAATCTCTCAGTCCTGCGGGTCGAGACCAGCTGTGTGGGTCGACTCACCCTCAACAGTACTGCTGGCTGAAATGGCCTGGACTTAGCGGAATTACTGCAAAAGCTTTCATCAGGGCTGGGAGTTTCAAGTGCTGCTGACCAACCAATTTATGCAAAATATAGCACAATGTAAAAACAAAAAAGAAAGAAAGAAACAGCTTTCCCAGAAATATGATGTGGGTACTGAGAATCAACAACTGACAATATTTTCATAGTTCTAAAAGGTGGTATTTAGAGTTCTTAACTAGAGTTAAGAATATGCACTCAATTCTTTCCGTACTAAATGCAAGATGAGAATGCAGGGATCAGTCAGAAATGTAAGTCCTTTGTTTGATAGTTACCACTTCAGTGAGTTTTACTGCTGACGGCTCAAAGTCGGGAAACTCAGCAAGTCATCACAACAGTTGCCCAACTTTTCTGCTGTCAGCATGTACTCTACAAAGTGTTTGATAACCCAGGTGTCCTCACAGCTGCATCTTGTAGCCCTGCCATGCCCTTTGGTTCACCTTGGTAGGATTTTGGGTTTATTAGTATAAAGTATCATTTTTGCATGAGAATGATCAGTTTTAGGAGCATTTGCCTGCTTGTGCTACATAGCCAACTTTCACTCACTTAACAAGCTTGCTTCTTTTTCAGGTTCCTTCTTGAAATCACATCAAGAGACTTCTATAACTTTTGGGTTGGAGATATCTGACATTGCATTGTCATGCTGTATCATTAACTTTCACATTTCTCACATATGGAGGTGAAATTATCTTCACTTGTTGGAATTGATGTGGATATTGTGAGCTTGAGATGGGATACATCAGCATTAACATTTCCACCTCCTGCTTGTTCTGACCTGAACAGCTGCAGCATTTGGACACTCTGACATCACTAAGCTCTCTAAGGTTCTGTGATCCCCTCCAATTAGCCTGCTGCCCTGTCATCACTACATGCTCTGATCTTCCTCACTCACAGCTGCCGTGGGCTTATTGCTGCACAGGTGGGAAGCTTTACTGCAGGTGTTTCCTTGAAGCAGAAGATACAAGTTCAGGCCAATATGAAAACAGCTGATATGATGCAACATGGACCATAAATGCTGATGCTATCATATGTGCAGTCCAATGTAGTAAAACATTACAACATAGTAAGATGTTTTAGACAAAATGCTTTTGTCAAGTGTGCAAGTAAAATGACATTATTATTATTATTATTATTATTATTATTATTATTATTATTATTATGCACACAAATACACAAACAGTACAATTGATATATACAATTAATAATGCAACAAAAGGAAACACTAAAACACAGACTGGGATTATATGCACTCGGCTTCTTTAGTGTTATATAAAACTACTGAGTAATTTTAGACAGCAATTAAACATTTTCACACACAGAGGACTTAAAAAATATTCAGCTTCTTTAGATTTTTTTTATTACTTAAAATTGCTTGTCATTACTTTTTCTTCTCTCTCCCTCTGTGTGTGTATGTGTGTGTGTGTGTGTGTGTGTGTGTGTATATACAT
>JAOTRR010000059.1:24323507-24336304 GCA_028570945.1 Gogo arcuatus
TTTAATAAACACCTTTCTGCATTTACATCCGCTATCAGCCCCAATATATATGACAGATGGTAATTTAATGGTAATATAGTGGTAATGTAGTGGCAATGCTAATGTGATGGTAAGGCAGTGGCAATACTAATGTGATGGTAAGGTAGTGGTAATAATGTGATGGTAATGTAGTGGCAACTATAATGTGATGGTAAGGTATTAGCAATGATAATGTGATGGTAATGTAGTGGCAACAATAATGTGATGGTAATGTAGTGGTAACTGTATTGGCAGTGTAATTGTAATGTAGTGGCAATGATAATGTAATGATAATGTGATGGAAATAGTGGTAACTGTAGTGGCAATGTGATGGTAATGTAGTGGTAACGATAATGTAATGATAATGTGATTGTAATGATAATGTGATCATAATGTAAAGGTAAAGGTGAATATAAACACTGTTTTCTGTGCTCTACTGCATCGGTCAGTACAGATGTGTTCAAACAGCAGTACATCAACAGTAAAAATGTCAGCCATGTGCAACAATCCACACTGTCCAAACAGGGACACAAGTGATTTGCTAAAGGAGTATATTCATAAGGTACTGTTATATTTTTACTGTTCAGTACATTTTTATATATGGGAGCTAAACCTATTCACATCACCTATGCTGATGGCACTTGTTCCCATATATGTAGCTTTTATTTTTTTTAAATGTGGATAAAACTTCAGTATAAGGAGACACATATTAGATATTAATAAAGATAAATATTTGAAAACTGTCAGCTCACACTCCAGTTGTGTCAATATAGACTAGCAAGCAGAAATACTAGCAGGACTGTCAATGCTTCAGTTGTCCTTTAACATGGTTCCTGTTGGTCCTGTGGGAGGTGAGTGTCTGACTGAAAGCTAGCACTACAGCTCTGACAATTAGACAATTACAAATACTTTATATGAAGGAATGTTCTTGATCTTCAGCTTCACATTCTGTGAAATGTGACAGCTAATTAATGACTGTAACCTCCAACAGCACTCTAACATGAGATCTAAACACATAATACCTCACAAATGAATGCTCTTCATTGATATGTTTAGTACAGAGCTTTACATCTGATATATAATACTGTATCCATGATAAATATTCTAAATTTTGTCACAATTAACTCCTCACTATGCATGTGAACTAATTCTGAATATGGCCCACAGAGAGCAGAAACAACAGAAGCACCAGGATAACTGATGGGATAATTATGTACTGCTGAGCACTTGTGCAAATAGTGTGTAATTGTAGTATAAACATCACATGCAAATAGCAGGTGACTATGTAGTTTAATTTTAATTCTATCTCCATAGCAACAAACTGGCTAGAATCAAGAGAAATAAACTGTGCTTATTTACTTGAAGTGTCTTTATTTACTTGACATGCTAGTAACAGGTCATAAGATTCCCAGTATTGTTCTACAGGCTTCCGGTCAAGCAGATACAGCAGGAGGTGAATAAACTGGAGAAAACTTGCAGCTATTCTGGAGCAACAACATGTAGTCTTTCTGATTAGAGCATGTGAGAACCTGTCAGATAAGTATCTGTATAAGTATACACGTATAAAGCTCAAACACTAAATCTGTGTTAACTAAAGCTCGACATTGTGCACAAGCTGTACAACTATAAATACAGATTTTGAAAACGGAGGGCAACTCGCATTTAATGTAACATTTTATGTCACAAGAGAGCACATATTACATGAATAGGTAAAGATACAGTATTATACATAATGAATTTTGTCATGGCATACAGGCAATGAGAAAACCCTACTATTCCCAAATACTAAAGGACTCACCACAATCTCATCTTGACCTGACATGAAGAAGCATGGAGCTGGAGGTATAGAGATATACACCGATCAGCCATAACATACCCTGATATAACAACCCCTGACAGATGAGGTGGATAACATTGATTATCTCATTACAACGGCACCTGTCAAGGGGTGGGATATTAGGCAGCAAGTGAACAGTCAGTTCTTGAAGTTGATGTGTTGGAAGCAGGAATATGGGCAAGTATAAGGATCTGAGTGACTTTGACACGGGCCAAATTGTGATGGCTAGATGACTGGGCCAGAGCATCTGCAAAAAGGCAGGTCTTGTAGGGTGTTCCCAGTATGCAATGGTTAGTACCTACCAAAAGTGGTCCAAGGAAGGACCTAAGCATTTTTGCAGACCAAGTACACCCCTTCATGGCAATGGTATTCTTTAATGGCAGTAGGATAATGCACCCTCTCACACTGCAAAAATTGTTCAGGAATGGTTTGAGGAACATGACAAAGTTCAAGGTGTTGACTTGGCCTCTAACATACCCAGATCTCATTCCCAATCGAGCATCTGTCAGATGTGCTGGACAAACAAGTCTGATCCATGGAGGCCACCTTGCAACATACAGGACTTAAAGGATCTGCTGCTGACATCTTGGTGCCAGATACCACAGTGCACCTTCAGAGGTCTTGTGGAGTCCATGTCTTGATGGGTCAGAGATGTTTTGATGGCACAAGGAGGACCTCCATGATATTAGGCAGGTGTTTTTTTTATGTTATGGCTAATCGGTGTAAATGTCAGCTCATCTGTTTTATTTGGGTCTTTTCTGCAAAGATCTGAAGCGAAGATGGAAAAAATATCTGGATGAAGATTAGTGGGAAAAGTGAACATTATTCTCATAGTTGTACAAGTTTGGCTTCAGTCTCTGTGGTCCACAGTGCTTATGTGTCTCTGTGTGTGGGGGGTGGGGGGGATTTGGGCTTCTCAGGATTTACATGTGTGGGTGATGTCACCCCTACAGGCAACCTTGTGCAGCTCCAGAATCTCAAGGCACAGGCACTTTGACAGCCTGGGCCGAAACTCTATATTTGGTATTTTGTCCTACCGTTGATGCAATTTATATTGGAGCTTAAAGAAAGTGCTCTTTCCAATACACCTAAAAGTCAAATTCAGTTAAGTCTCATGGTTTTTAGGCAATGTGCGTTGAATTAACAGGAAGCTGTTTAGTTCTACTGTTTCTCTCACTCTTACCTTCTCTCCAGGGCTGGTATCTAGTATCTTATTTCTGGCATAAATGACATGCAGCTGTCTGGTGGGTACAGAGAAAGTAGGAATTTCTTTTGACCTAGTTCAGTGTGTCCTGTCAAAATTACAATTAAAAAATTTAAACTAGAATGAAATTGATGTTTGGAACATCAGGGATGTTCTTGTGTAAAACTCCTCAACCTATCATGCCTTCATCAGCAGAATTTGCTAAGCAGTGTTTTTCTTTCATACTTTTTTAAATATATATGTACTAGGTGTGCCTTTGTGCCAATAAAATTATAATGCAAAGGTAAAGATCCTGAAAAAAACTGTAAGACACGTTTGCAATACTGTATACAGTTTGGAATTCTTTATTTTATATTTTTTTCCATTTGAAAACTCCTATGACTGGAAAAATATACACTGCTAATAGTAATTAATTCTAGACTGGGGATTTTATTGTGTAAAAGCCCTAATGCTTGGATCGCTTCATATGTAGTGTCTCTGCTGAAAAGACAGGATCCAACTCATAAATCTATTAAACTGTCCAAAAAGTTGCTTTGTGCCAACAATACTATTAAAACCTTTTGTGGCTGGGAGTATTTCAACAGTATTATACCTCTCTGTCTGACTTTCTCGTTGTTGAAGTAGTGATTTACTGTTAAACACAGAAAATTCCTCTTAATGGCCATGTAGGCTGTAAAGATGACAGTCAGGTTAGCGCTATTTTATTAGCAGGGGAAAGTGTGCGAACGGACCCCGGCCTCTGTATTTCACTTTAATTTCCTGCCCTGGGATGGTGGTGGAGGCAGGGCAAAGTGTAGGGATGTTATTACTGCACTCATTCAGCCTGACACACCAGGAGATACACCAGGAGAGAAGGAGATTTTTTTTTAAAAAAAAAAGAGGAAAAGCTATTATTATTAAGGTTAGCTAACACACAGAACCATGCAAAAGCAACCTGGAGTTACAGAGTAGTAGTAGTCTGATAGTGTATGTTGAAACTATGTGTCAGATTATGGAAAAATACAGAAGTGGAAGATGTCTATCAAGAAATGCAACACGCATCTAATTATTATCTCAAAATTTAATTCATGTGGTTTGTATCATTAATGAAATCACTACACATGTCTGAAATCATTCTTCTGGCTTCACTTGTGCACAGAACAAAGTGAGTGATAAAATAACGTAATTGTAGATTTTGTGTGTCATTCCAAACCCAGGCCTCGCTGTCAAGCTCCATAACCAATATTAAAAAGCCTTTTCATAACTTTACTCTTTACAGTCTCACTGTGATTCACACCCACTGATTCTATAAATCTCGTAGCATTCCGTGCTGGGGTAAGGGTTCACAGGGTAAAATGTGTTGTAGGTCAGAGCACATTTGACTGTTCCGTGGTCTCAACAGTTGGTTTAGAGGATAGAAAGCTTTGCTTTTGACTCAAGTGCGTTTATCACTTGCTCTAAGGGTCGTCACTGAGCCACAAGAGCCGGGCTGTTGAGTGAAGACCGTGACCGTGACTACCTTGAGCTACTGAGGAAGAAAATGGCCATATTTCAAATGTTTAGAAAAACATGTTGCACATGTTACCATAGTAGTACTAACATACTAACTGACAGCCACTACAGCATTCAACCCATATGCTCTGATTGGATCAAAAAAAAAAAAACCTACAGAAAGCAAAAGTAACAATTGTTTATGTTCTGGACCGACAAGGCAGTTCATTTTGGAATTTAGTTTCCACATGCTTATATATCCTTGACAAGTACACATAACAAAATTGTTACGTTTATAGGGTCATCACTTTAAGCTGGTTTTACTGTGTGATTCCAGCAGTTTTTTACGATTATTACTTGCCACACTATACAAGATAATGGCAATAAAACCTTGGCAGGATTCTATAACAGACTGTGCGATAACGTCTTTTTCATGTCAGATTATATGATGAAGATCCTAAACCTATGATTAAAGAAAATTACTATGATCTGCCATACTGTGTGTGTAGCAATGCAACACAGGTTTGTAGCTCTTCGACCGGAAAGGATAAAATAGTTTCACGTTGTCATAATTGCAAATAAACTAGATGAACAGTGTGCTAATCTGCGTGCTAATTAGCTAGTTACATACTAGCAAGCTGTAAATCATCCTCTGTGTCTTTTCATGCATATACCTGTGTTTAGACACAGATTAGACATTATCTGTCGTAGCAGAGGTGTCACAAAACTGGATCAAAAATCAATAGTCTAAAGCTAACTTTAATTCTGTTTCTCATTCTTGTCTTGTCAGGACTTGAGGACGTGGATGCAAAGATGCTAATCCTAAATCCCTTGTTTTCTTGCCAATAAACCTCATTTTGAATTGCGGTTATTTAGTATGTAGTATGGTTATATAAAACCCCTTGTGCTTTACACACAAATATAATTAGAATAAAACACAATAAGCAACCCCTAGTGAACAATAAATGTATAAGAATTATTAGGAATCGTGATGAATATGTAATGAAATAAGTCCCCAGACTAGGATTTTTTTAAAATCTGGATTTAAAAACAGCTAATCTAACATTCCTAAAGTTTTATCCCTGGGTTTTGGCATATATGTAAATGCACCATCAAATGAGTGTGCATTGATGCACACATTGGGTGATGATAATTTTACTGTTTCACTTATTACATTGCATTCAATTTACCTCTAATGTGGGAATTTGGAACTCGAAATTTTGTTTTTTTCCTAGTTGCAGGTAGGCAATTACGATTTCTTACCTTTAGTTGAATGCAGCATTATATTATCAGCACATTTGTGTTGTTGGAATAGACACATGGAATGTAGCAGTATTGTTAGTGATGCACAATAATCACATAATTACATAATTGAATAACTTGAGATTTGTTGAAACTATTTGTTGAAACTATTCTTTTAAACTTACTTAGCTCCTTGAATTTTAGAGCAGGGTGGCATTCTGTTTACTGCTGTGACTTTATTGTTAGTCACAATGAGCACCTCTACCACTTATGCACAGGTCTGAGCATCACATAATTTACCCACATTCTTCTTTCAACCTCTACCAAGCCATCGATGTCCTTTTCCCCATATAGCCTTTGCTTTTAGAACCAATTTATTAAATCATGCCTCACCCCATTCCAATGCATCTTGGGTAATCAGCCCTGACTGGTCCCCTGGCTATGTGAACCATCAGGAGTTCTAGCAGTGGATTACTGAATCTGTCTCAGTGATAGGATACAGGAGGTGACCCAAGTCATTTTTCCCCCCGCATTTTCTCCCCAATTTGGTCTTGCCAGTTCTTTTGAGACATGTGAAGCAATACATCTTTTCAAGATGCTGCTCATGCTGTATCATGGTGCAGCATTCCACTCAGAGGAAAGCGCCATCTGCTGCCGATTGATTAGTGTCACTGTGATTGACAGAAGAGAGATAGGACCCAGTAGCCCAGTCTACCTGGTTTGCTCCCTGTTGTACTCAGCACCAGGCTTTTCCATCTTCTTGGAAGGGGTGTGGACAGGAGGACTGCTCAAGAGGACATCTTATACCCTTCTCTAAAGAAAGAGTTTGATTGAGAACACCTGGACTGCCTGGCTCCCAGACATAGAGGAAGACTTGAGTGATTTGGCTTTGGGGTGGTCATTTGGCCTCCTGTTCACCTGACCTCACCAGAACTCCAACCAGTGTTTAAGGACTCTGAATCTTGTCATGCAATTGATTAGGGTGATCTTACATGTTTAAATTTAGTAATTGAGATAAAGAATTATATGTATTCGGTATTCTAAACTAAATGTTTACAATTTCATTGCTATAAAATCTAAAGGTATGACCTGGGTCAACTGTTAAGTAGTGAACAGAAGATGAGGATTAAAGCTTAGTTCTCCATGTCTATGAGAGTGTTATGTCTTTGGCTATCTGCCTAACATTCCTCTGCAAAATGGCTGCTACAATGAGATGTAACTTCATCTGGATGCCTAGTGTGCTGTACTCAACATGAAATCTCTAATCTGGATTCCAACAGTGATGTAAATTTTTACTTCCACTATAAAAAAAAAGTGAAAAGTGGAAACAAATGTAAAAGAATACTGTCCGAGTTGTCTCTAACCTTGGAGCATCATGTTAATAAGACCACTTTTGTCTGCTCTGATTGTCGTTAAGCTCCATTGGAAATAGAACTGAAACAACAAAGAACCTCATGCATGATTTTCTGATAAATTCCTGACCTATTTTTTGAAGCATGACGGATGCATCTTTTGTAGCTTACAGAGAAATCAGAGCAGAACAACAAGGGCTTGGAGGTGCATTTATCAGTATTATAAAGCAACACTTGTTGGCATCCATCTTTGCTCATGAGTTTCCCATTGTATAGCATGGTCGTAGAACCTGTGATGAAGAACCAGCAAAAAAAAACATCCACAAATATCCTTCACACTAACATGGAAGTCAGAGAGGCCACAACCAGAAAGTGGCAGGGAAAAAAAGAAAGGTGACAGAGAAGAAAAACAACAATGTTTGTTTGAACGATGACTGCCCAGACAGTTCATCATAGGCCTTAGCTCACAGAAAGATATATATTCCTGGCAAGAGCTTTCTCCTAAAGCAGGGACTTTAAAGCACATAAAACAAAGTGTAGTGATGGAAGTTGTGATGGTAGTGAGGGTATTGGAGTTTATTCCTGTCTCCCTACTGTGTGTTTGGGGGGAAGAATGGCTCTGTCTAAAAATGACAATTATTTCCTAAAGAAAATAGAAAGTGTGAGATTGAGATTGCTGTTCTTTAGAAGAGAGAGAGAGAGAGAGAGAGAGAGAGCTGTTTGGTGTTCTGAGGATATGTGCTGCTGCAAAACCTCTCTCTCTCACTTACTATTACTCAGCTTGGAGTTCCACACATACTTGGAATGACCACAAGCATACATAGTAATCATATAATCATTCATTTACATTGCGTGATTAGTGAATCTTGGCCTTCTATGGAACTGCATCGTAAAATAGGCCCTGTGTAATTATACTAAGATTAATATGCCATTTTAAACACTTGATCTGTGAATAACATGCCCTAGCCTGGCAGTGAACCTGTAAACTGCATTAAAACCGTGTGTGGCGCTCGCTTTATTGCATGCATTTTTCATTACACTTTCTGCAGTGCCTGTATCAAAGCTCTGCATTTGGTTGAGAATTGGAGTAGATGGATAAATACAGTAAATCAAGAACTAGCTAAGTAAAACATGGTGATATCTGTAATCATTTTAAATACAACGAGTGGCACTGCAGTTCATGACCTTGTGATCCATCAAACTGGAAGCCAATATGACATGTATGAATGTCCGAAGAGACATTAGAGAATAATAAACATTAGGAGGCTTGTTGATTTCAGTTCTAATGAATCAAACACAGCAATTTCACTTCCAAATCCAATGCCAGCAAAGAGAGGTGTCCCTCAGGGATCTGTTCTCAGGTCTTTCCTGTTTATTACAGTTTTGTACAGAATTTGAATGTGCCCTCAGTTTTAGGGTTTAAGTTATTTTTGTAGATATTAAATTGAAAAACATCACTGATTTTCTCATATTTTTCTAAACGCAACAATGCTGTTGTAGGCAACGTAAATATTGTGATACTGTACATATTGTGTCCCACAGAAATGGTGTATTTTCAAGTACTGCAATATGAGATTTTTGTCCTACTGGGCTGATAACTGAAACGAAATCAGGTTATAGACAAAATCAATCCTTTCCATGCTTGCTGAGAATAAAAACGCTCTCCTTGCAAGTTAATAAGGCCAAAATAACTTGCTGTCAGGACACATGATCTTCTCTAGATCCTCAACATTCCCTAGGGATCTCAGGATCCACATTCTCATCCACGTTAACTTAATGAAGGTGGTACAACAATACACCACTTCTTAAGAAGATTCAACAAAGCCATAAGGTCATCCAGAACTTGTCAGTGCTTCTGCAAAAACACTACATGAATCTGGCATCTTTAAAATGTATTGCCTATGCAATAAAGTGAACTTGTGAGGTAGACTGTTCACCTGATAACCACTTGGAAAATCTGTAGTCATCTCAGGCAAGGATAGTAATGACAGAAAAAAAGAGGAATAAAAGAACAAACTGGAAAGACAGCAAGAATTTGGTCTGTCTCCAGTGGCTTCATGAAAACGAAAAGTGTGGCAGTACATTGTCTTCACACAGTACAAAACAGGCACCAATGAACACTTGGGTTACATCCAGAGCATGGATCACAGTACGTAAGCAAGGACTGTAGTCATTTGTCCACACCTTATTTGTCCATCTCACGTAATTCCTCTCTTTTTGGATGTGGCTCCATCTTCCATACATTTGCCTTCTCACTTTATACCATGTCATTTCTGTAAGTTGTCATGTAGTGGGTGGATCTGAAAAGAAGAAACCTAAGTTTATTGCACCCTGGTTTGTTCTATATCCCTCATTTTTCTCACTTTATTTTTTTTCTCTTCTTCTTAGTGAATGTCTAGTTTTACAAGATGGATTTTCCAGATCCACAGATAGATACAGATGGTTGAATAGTTGAGAACTGCTCAAGAATTTTTTTTTTTTTTTTAATTTAACTTTCCTAAGTTGTGAAGTTTGGTATAAGACTTTGAGGACATGCATGAGTTGCTTTTTCAGCTTGTTGAGTGCCTATTGTTTCTTCAGAAATGACAGCAGATAGTATAACACAAGCTAAGTTTATACACATCATATGGTAAAATACATTTCCTAAGAGCCATTGGAACGTAGCATTCTTCAAACCATCCTGAATCTTGTAGCTTTTCACCTCATTCTGCTTAAATCTGGCATTCCCACAAACAGGAAACCATTTACACACATAGACACAGTATTAATAAAAATAACATAGCATCAATCTCCAAAGGATTAATCATATGGTTTCTTTTTTTCATCTCTGCACTCTGTATTTGCTCATTTATCAAGCTTTCTTCTTTTGGTTTCTAATACAAAGGATATAGAAAGACTTGGGCCCATTTAAAACCAAGGTGGTTTCTATCAAGCTATTTGGAACCTTGACATGTTCTCAAAGACATATATGATCCCTAAAAAAGGATTCTGATAAGTCAAAACCATAATGTCAGGTGCCATGATGCAGCTAAAGGTACATGCCTTGTAGAATGCATATATAACTAGGAGCATGTGGAAGGTGCATCTTGCAGACCATGCCCTGAAATGCACCACTGCCTTGTGAAACAAATGTATTCTTTGAAGCACAAACATATGTCATATTAAAAACAAATCACTACAGAAACCATGGCAAGGAATCAAACATGAAAACATGCACTGAATGCTGATCATCTGTACATCAGTTTGTGCTTTTCATGTTATTTTGATGTTAAATTATATGGGCATATATGGAAATTAATCATAGTTCCAAATGGTAGGTCATACACCATGACTCATGATGTCAGATGGTGCTTTTATGAAAATCTAGGTTCCTTAGAAAATGTGGGGGGGGGAAATACAAGCTGCATGTTAACTTTAAAGTGTGGATTGCACTTGTTGATGCTGAAATTCAATTCAGTTCAATTTTATTTGTATCAGATAGTGATTTAGATCCCTAATTTGTAGCGCTTAAAAACTCCCTGAGACAACATGAGGAACAAACCTTCAAAGGAACTAGAAGAGGAACTATCCTGTACTGGGTGACACTGGTTCATGAGAATATAAATTATAGGGGGTATGCATGGGAAAACACCGTATGCTGAAGTCACTGTGGTTATGCCCACTGAGTGGCAAAAAGATTACTTGCACCATTAGTGTTCAGCTCGAATACCACAAAAACATATCTAAAATGGGAAGGAGCTGCTGTGCAATTGACAGTACAAACAGATTCAACAGGAAATCTGAGCTATTTATAGACTGCTGAAAGCTGTAGAATGGAGTATCAAATAGATCGCCACAATTCACAGAAACAATTGGAATCCAGGCACAGAAACATGGATTTTCAGTCGACATTTTGTGTCAGGTGTGTTATATTTTTGGGTAAAATCATACCTCAAGTTATATACTGTATGGACTATTCATCACTTAAATATTTAGCATATTTCATTTAGATTCTGTGTAGCTAAGGATTTTGTCAGCATTTATTGAAAAACATCCATGATGATGTTATCTTTGTAATCCTGCTCTGCGGAATAGATAGATAGATAGATAGATAGATAGATAGATAGATAGATAGATAGATAGATAGACAGACAGACAATCAGACAGACAGACTTTATTGATGTCAGTGTCCATGCATGAATGGTTCTTTGGAAGAGTTGAGTCCAACTGCCTTTAATTTAAGGAAGTAATCATCTTTTTTTACTCCTGGTTCTGCTGTTTCCCCTACTAACGCCAACCATGTTGCACCATGTTTTGCCACTTGGTCCAATTGAGGGGGGCATGTTTCAGCAGGAAAGTGACGTCAATGCATACCCTCTATCCATGTGTAGAAGAGTAAACACAAACAGTACCAAGTGTGTTGACAGGAACAAAAAGTTTTTTTTTGTTCAAGACTGTGTCTCAGTCTTGAACACTAATTGGATAGCTGTTCCACAGTTTGGGGGGGGGGGGGGCTTTGTAGGATAAAGTTATTATTCTAGGTACTAATAAAGAGCATACACCTGTATTTTATAAACAATGCAAAAGTTTACTGGGCACAAATGTAGGGTGGGTAAAATCTGTGATTCGGTTAAAACATGAGATGCGGCATTCCCCACCAAAAAAAAAAAGAGAGAGAGAAATTGTGTTTGTAGTCAGAGATGAATTAGTGGGTTTTGGTGGTTGGTGTGTTTGTCCCTTCATTCTGTGTTTTTGCTAGCTAGCTAATATTAGCTGGCTATCTTGCTACTGTTTAGTCTGTATGCTGCCTCACAAAGCATTATAGAGACCACATACATACTTTCACTATGTCATCAGGCCTCTGCTAAGTCACAAGGTTAAGTCTTGTGAAATTGAATTGATGAAAATACTTATTCCTTTTTTCTCCTGACATGGTTCTTTTATGATCCAGATTGAAGCACAATGTGACTAAACAAACAAATATCAGAATCAAAGTGGAACCATGGTCAATAATAACCTTCAAGCCTACACCGGTGAAGCATTGGCAAGCAGGGCTCAAAAGCTTTGGGTAAAAATGTATATCTTTTTGGCAGCAATTGGAATCTCTGAGTCTGACACAAACTCTTTCAATATTAGACTTTACCACAGTCACCAATTCCACCAATTCTAGTTACTAGCTGAGATGCTAGCTTTTCTTATTCCCCCTTTTGTCTAGTCTTAACTACAAAATATATGAAAAAATGAAAAATTATCTTTTCAATAATCAACTGAAGCAGACACATTGTTACATAGAGCAGTTTAAATAAACAAATAAAAATTCAATGGTAATTGCATTGTTGGCAGCTGGCATTTCCAGGGCTTAGTGGACATGCCTAATTAATCAAGTTTCATTCTGTGCAGGTCTTTATGGGTAACGATCAGAGCATTAACATTCACACATGTGGGAACTATTTTGTCCACCCCCTACAAAATAGAGGCAAATGTCATTTTTAAGACGAGGCTACTTCTCTTTGTAATGCCTGCTTTCTGTTATTAATAGCAATAATAAGAGCTGCTCCTCCAGGGTCTCTCCCCAGGAAGTTTATTTTCACTCATTTCAACTTAATGATGGCTCTGAGTCTGGCGTCTGTCCATGAAGAACCTGTGTCTGTGTGTGTGTGTGTGTGTGTGTGTGTGTGTGTGTGTGTGTGTGTGT
>JAOTRR010000059.1:24489945-24502980 GCA_028570945.1 Gogo arcuatus
AGAACCTTCTTGCTGTGAGGCGACAGTGCTAACCACTGCACCACTGTACCACCCTAGTTACTGTTATACAGCTAATAAATATATAAAGGAAGTCTTCTGATGCATATTCTAATGCACATTACACAGCAGTGACTTTAGGCTATAGCAAGCATGCAACATCACATAGACTTTGAACAATATTTAAATCATACACGTTATAAAATGAACTTCCGATCCTTGTTTACATAACAAAATTCAGACCAAGAGAGACCTACTTTCTGTTACACACAGACAGCAAGCCATGGGAATCATGAAATAGGCCTGGCAGTCGCATCCATGGTCCACATCCAGGAGGTAGGAGGAGTTTCCGTTGTGTTCTTTCTACCAAACTTTTTTTTTTATAAGTCCATTTTGTGAGTTCAGACCACACCTTTAATTTATGGTGGCATGAGATTGTGAAACTGTAAAGTGAAGGGAACTCTGAGGCCACTTCTGCTTGTTGCAGACAGCAAAGCCTTCAAAAACTCAAGTTTGAAATGGTTCTAGCAGCTTCTGGACTTTTCTTATGCCTTGAATCTGGGTCAGAATGTAGCTGCAATATGTTGAAGAGGACCAGTGTCCCGGACTAGCCTACCATGACACTGGGGAAGACCTGAGTGAGTGCACAGACAACTGCCCAGGGGGTAACCACTTAAAGAGAGAACTTGTCATGAGTGGTTGTGAAACCAGTAATAACAGAACCAATAGAAACAGTATCAGAAATGAAAAGAGGCTTGATGGTTGAGCATTCTGTTTGTGTCTATAAAAGCTGTAGAAGACAACAAAAATTCATATGGTCTGAGTGGAGAATTCACTTTGCATAATTAGAAGGCTGTGGGTTTTTTTCCATTTGAGAGAGAAATGAATGCCAAGGTTTGAGTTAGCATCAGTGCCTACATTTACATGCTGCCTAATAATCCTTTAATAATCCGACTGTGAATTCATTCAGGGAAAAACTGAATTCTCAGAGAATTTTCATTCAAAATAAAAAAAAAATAAGAGCAGTGTATAGAATTGGTGTGTTTGAATATTTTTGTGAAGAACAGTGTAAAAAAGGATGGCTTAATTCAGTTCGCCATGAATTACCAGGAATCAGTGACAGTTTTCCCAGAAGCACAAGACACCACATAATTTAGAAGCTGAATGTGGGCTGTAACTGACAAAAGATGTGGGTTGGGAAGGTCAGGTTCACTAAAGAAGGAGCCCCATCAAGTTACTTCCTGTTCCTTTTTGTGTCATTCACACCATGACACATGTTTGGCCTTTAACCTCAACACCTTTTGAATGAGCACATTTTTACCACTGTACTGAGGCTACATCAAATGGTGGTGGGCCATTAATAAAATGAATCTTTGTCCCATTTCGCAGCATTCTGACCTCTTTGAACAATTTCCACATTGCCCCACTGAGCTTTTATATCATACACTATGTACACTATGTCCACTATGTATTAAAAGTCCAGATATTTAGAATTGCTCCTTTTTAAAAGACATTTATAGATGAATGAGCAATCAAAGTTTTACAGATTATCACCTGGCTGTTCTACTGGGTGGGCACTTTGAGACCTTTGCAATTAAACCATGGTGAAGTGATTGCTACCAGGTCTGAAACTGATGAAATCACCAGGCCATGGAGCCAGACATTGTTGTACAGCTTTTTAATGAAAATAAATTAGAAGTTTGATTCAAGACCCAGCAGGAGGAAGAAAAATGTGTGCATTTTTGTCTTTCCAAGCCCATTTGCAGCTAATTATAAGACATGTCACTGATTTGAGATGGTGTAAACACACGCCCATCTGACTTTCATTAAAATAAAGAAATCAAATAAACTCTGAACCAGATGAACAGTAGTAACTCTCCACTTATATGAAGCAGTTGGGTCTACATCATGAAGTACTTAGTGCTGCTAATTACCTAGCTGTACTCATTGGTTTGGCCACCATAAATATACAAATTGAAAAAATGTTTCCTATTGCACCAAGACAAGTACAGGTCCGGGTTTGAGTGCAGACACAGCCTGCAAACTGCCAGTCTGAGGATATGTTACAAGAATCCACCAACCTCAGACCAGGCTCCTGTAATATTTTGGTATAAACTCAGTGAAAATGAGTTTGGTCTGTTTTCTCTGGATTAAGAATTGAAATTGTTTCTTGTCAGTGGTCAGTCTGGGTCAGACACACAAAAACAACAAGGGAACAAAAATACGAAGTATGCATGGGACAACAGTAAACAGCAGCTAAACAAAGGTTTGGCGATATTAATCAGCTGCATGTACCAGGAAGAATGTTCATAACAGAGTCCTTGAAAGCTGACTTAGGGATAAATTTATCCAGTTTTAGGGTTAGGTTTGGCTGCAGCAACTTGGAATGACGACAGACCAAATACAGAATTTGTTTGGGGAACTTTCAACAGAATAAGATGTGCAGCACGGGTGTTATAAGCAGCAGATGTAGATTGCAACAATTAACACAGATAAGGGGGAGACAGACCAAGAAGAGTTTTGTAAATGAGCATGAATTAATGAATATTATGACAGGTGTGTAAGGATGGCCAATTACCAGAGCAATAAAGAGAACAGTGGTGTGTTTTGAAAGGGGCATTTGTAGCAAAGCAGAGTGATAAAGAGCATCAAGCTTCTGGAGTCACCATAGCATCACCATAGTCTAACAGGGAAAGAATGGTCATTTGAACAAGAGCCAGTTTATCAGAGTGAATGAAAGTGGAGCACATTCTGTACAAGAAGCCAATTTTAGATTCAACCTTAGACTGTAACCTACTGATATGATGTGAGAAGGACAGACTGCAGTCTAGCCAAATACCCAGGTATTTATATTCAGTAACCTGGTCTAGGAGTGGTGATATTTCAGGCTGGAAGGGAAACGGAACCCTTCCTACTGAATCACATGACCTTTTTCTTCGTGGTGTTTAATAAGAGGTTAAAGAAAGAGTAAAGAAAACCTGTTTGACCCTAAGGAAGTTATCCTGAAGTGATATAAATACTGCATCTGGGGAGGAACCAACAGCATAAAAGACTGTGTCATCAGCATAAAGGCGAATAGATGAAACTCCAACAGAACAAACAATGTTGGTTATACAGTTTATATATAGAAAATAATGTGGGGGTGTATGATTAAGCCCTGAGGTATACCCTTAGTGACAAAGTGGGGCTGAGAGAAGATTTGTTCTGATTTAACATGTTGAACCGTATCCGTGAGGTAGTTTGAGAACCATGCCAGTGAGTGATCAGAGACTCTCTAGGTAAATCAATAAAGACTGCTGCACAACATTGTTTAGAAACTAAAGCGGAAGTGATGTCATGAAGGACTTTGATTTGAATCAATTGAATCTAATTACAATTGAATCTAATTTAGAACGCATACACTGAAACTCAAAGCTTTCAGTGCACTTAATATTGTCCTAAAATGCAACCTTTTTGATTATAATGTGGAAAAACATTAGTTCAGGATAAAATGTTTAAAACTTTGACATTTCTGAAGGATTACCATTTATTTTTTTTATGTATTTCCCGTAAATAATACAAAAACAGGAAACACTGCTGATGTGTGATTAGGTATAGTCTCTTACAATTTCAGAACTGTCAGTAAATAGTATCTCAATTTCATATACATGCTCTAAAACCCTGTTTCACATTAGTCTCAGTAAGAGTGGCTGATTTGCCCACAGACAGGGATTTGTCCTCTGGATTACTCATTGGCTGACTGTGTCGAAAAAAGTCAGCATGAATCAGTACAGTTTCGGCCTGTGAACCGAAACTAATCCAGCCATCCGTACCACAATAAATTGGGGATTTATTTCATTAAACATGCATACTCGGGTGTTTGCCATTAGTAAGATGTTTAGTTTTGTATTAAAAAACAACTATAGCGTTTGAAAAGAAAATCACCATATTCATTCAACCCTAAGTGTAGGATCTACAATTGAAGACAGAAACTAATTTTCTTCCTGCTTCTCCATGTTAGGTCATGGTAGGAACAGGATGAGAAGGTCAGTCCAGACATCTCTATCGCCATTCACAGATTCCAGCTACTTATTGGGGGAAACCCCAGTTGTTCCCAAGCCAACTGTAAAATATAATCTCTCCAGCATGTCCTGGGTCTATCCCAGAGTACTCCAGGGGGACATGCCTGATACAACTCTACCATGAACTGACCAAGGTACCATTCTTGGTGTCTAACCCACCTCAACTGGTTCCCCTCTAGTCCGAAGAGCAGTGGGTCTACTTCGAGGCTCTCTGATTTCCTCACCTTATGATAAAGAGTAAGGCCAGCAATCCTGCAGTGGATTCTCATTTAACACTGCTGCTGACCAAGGTTTTCAATCTCATGCTCTCTATTGCCATCACTCTGAAATAAGATCCCAAGATTCCTAAACTCCACCCCGAGCTACAAGGTTTTATCTTTACGTGAAAGGAGCATGCCACTATTTTCCTGGAGAGCGAACCATGGCCTTGGACTTGCTGGTGCTGATTCTTATCCCAGTCAATTCACACTCAGCAGCAATATTAGGGACTTATTGGAGGTCCATTTCAGGTTATGGTAAAGGAAACTTCATATGTATTTGGAGAAGGCCTATGATCTTGCGCCTCAACATTTGTTGTTAGTGGTACTGCAGGAGTATGGGGGAAACTGGGTCACTACTTAGTGCAATCCTGTCTCTGTATGAGCGCTGTTAGGTGTTGTGTCCTCATTTTTGGTTTGAATGTGAAATCATATAAGGTGAGTGTCAGATTTCATCAAGGGTGTGTCTTGTCTCCACTCCTGTTTGTGGTTTTCATGGGCAGCTTGAGAGGTGTCCATTATGAGAAGCTAGAGGTAACATCTCTGTTATTTGCAAATAACGTTGGTGATGGGAGCCCAAGTGACACAACAGAAAAGTGTTCACTATCATCAGGAGATCACTTCTGTGTGGAAGGGATGGGGTATTTTCTCTCCACTATCAATCACAATGACCTAGCCAATCGTGGGCATCTCTAAGCTCATATATGCGGAAGTAGATAGATAGCTCTTTCCTCAGAGAGTGTTGTGCTGCCCTGTGATGGAGCATGAACAGCAGTTCGAAAAGTTGTAGCTGGTTAGCTTCACGTCTCTTAGAGGAAGCACATGTTAGCCATCACCCTCCCTAGTTGGTGTTATGGGGCACATTAATTAAACGGCACCGGGTTATGCAATGTGGAGGAACAGTGAGTATATGGTGCCCTAAGTTAGCCAGGAATAAGACACACACAAGAGTAGCTCAAAAGTGATATATACATTTTGTGAGTTGCTGTACATACCAGAACACTGAGGACAACTTCAGGGTTGACCAAGGCCAAAGCAATAAACATAAAGCACTGTTTAGTTTACTTACCTGAAAAAGAAAAACAAACAAAAGACCGTATGTTTCCCTTAACTCTCTGATCTAAACCCACACCCAACAAAAATGGCAGTCACATCCCTACTACTGGTGAGTATACACAAAAAGTGGATATTTACAGTAATCACAGTGTGACTATTTACAAATCTATCAGCAACAAAACCAAGGAACAGAACAAGCTCATAGTCAGGAATAGGAGAAACACAAATCAAAACCAGGAATAGCAAATAGTAAACACAGAGTGGACTCAGCAAACGCAGCGAGGTGAGCAACGACAAGCAGAAGCTCCCGGCACTAGCTTTCGACGCGGCTAAATACTGTCACCCAATGATGATGTCATCTTCGGGCAGCAGCAGCAACACAAGGCTGGTGGAATAGCAGCTGAGGCAGAGCAGAAAAGAGTAGGAAGTTTCAGACTGGAGTCAGGAACAGACCAACCTGCACAGACTGAACACACATAAAACAAGCAAACCTGCACATCGCGGGTTGTAACACTGGTGACTGTCACATGATAGTGGAAAGCTAGCCTTTAGTTGGGAATTGGCCAAATTAGTGAGAAAATGGGGGGAAATGATGAGAAAAATAACAACCCATATGGCAACATGGTTTCACAAATACAAATTTGCAAATATTTCTACAGGTCATGTAAAATACAGTTTCCGAGGGAACAGATTAGCAATAATAGCTTCATTTATATAAAATTATATGAGATCAGTATAAATATGGCGTTAGATTTGTGTACATTTTATGAGTCTTTTTTTTAAGTGCAGCAAACAGACGGACCTCCAACGGCTCAACTCAGCACACAGAGAGAGGTGAATTGTTATTTTCAGCTGCATGTCAGAGAAAGTCAAGGCGTCAGTCTCCAGAACTGTCAGAGGTGCATCACTCACAGCCCCTAAATTCAACAAACCCCCGTTAGAAAAATACAAGCCCATCTACCCAGCCTCCCTCATCCCATAATCTAACATTCACAGTCAGGGTGTTCATTCTACACAAAATACCACCCCAATTTACTGATCAGTACTGTTTCTCCTTAACAAATTACTATAGTTAAGAGCTTACAGGTATTACACTGCAGGAGGCCTTGCTGGTATGGAATATAGTCCTCTGTATTGGGTGCAGGCTTTTAGTATTCCAGTCCTGAGCAGCTGTAACATAAAGCCTGCCTGAGATGAGGGCCGGGAAAAGCACAGTCAGAAACGATCCATGTCAAAGAGCTGACACTCCAGAGGTAATTCTCGACAGGCAGATCCAGAACATCACTGATTATTTGTTTCTTCCTAAAAACGACAACATGCATCAGACTGCAAATGAAATAAGTGAAATACAAAAGTATCCACAGTCTCATGAAGCCAACTTGTAGCCAACAAATCCACAGAAATTGCTCTTCTTTGTTCAAATTCATTTGAAATTTGTGTGAGATCAGGTTGATGCATCTATTTGTGTCAAGCGTATCAAATTGCTATCAATGATATCAGAATATGGTGGCCCTTCATAATTCCACTATGCAGTACCATCATTTAACGGTTCTCAGAAACATTGTATCAGCGCATCACAGGCTTGAGGAATTGACAATTTGTTCAGTATTAGTGCACTCACCAGGCTTGGGTTGGTGGAAATGTGTTTTTGTCATGTGATCCAGTCTCTTGAGCCTGAGCCAGACATTTTTGGGAGCTGCTCACTAAGCAGACAGACAGAAATTCATTCCTTTCCACGACCTCTCACACATCCTTCCCCAGATCATCACGTTCAATTTACATGGTCAGGAGACAGAAGTCTTGTGACAGCACTTGCTGAGCATGCACAAAACGAGAAAGGGATGAAACTGGACAGCGTGAGTAAAAGGAGGATCAATTATTATGACCAATGATGAAGTTGGTCATAATAAACAGCAGACTGTCTGGAAATGACATCACTGGGTCAAAGGGTAAACAATGGTTATGAAGCAAGCACTGAAAACTTTTAGGTTTATATGGAAATACAGAAAAATACTGCTTTATATAAAATAGTGTATAAAATGGATTATAGTAGTAGTAGACTACAGAATATGCTGTGATTAGAAAATAATCAACTTTAGGGTATCAGTAACTCAAGTTAGTGTGGTGCCACATCACGTGTTTTGTTCCTCTTATACCACAGCAATTTAACAATTACATTTGTATTACTTAAAGAACAGCACATCATATTTTGTGTTACTTTATAGTTACGTTTAATGTTGTGGAATCTCCAGGAAACAAGTTTGTTCCTGTTATCATTTATCTTATAGCAGCTATAAACAGTCCAAACCAAACCAAATTTTTATTTGGTATGGTTGTAGATTAAGATTATATATATATATATATATAGTGAGTCATACAGCGGTAAATATATGTCTCTGTATTCCAGTACTTATCTAAATAGGATGAAGTGCATTACTCTGTACGTAAACAATTCATACAAAAAGCTTCAGTCTCTATCCTTGTAAATCCAGAAATACTGTTTGTTTCTTGTCCTTAAGAGAGAAGAATGGGTGTGAGAGGAACATTACGGGATCTCTCCTACTGTTTACCTTTCCAATTTTGTCTAATTTGTCCAAATTGCTCAGGCGACCTCCCCAGCAAAATGGCATACCCACTGTCAAATTGCACAGAAATATGACTGATCGCCTTCATTTTGCCTATTCCACGCTTTGGCACCCGTCTCTAAATTGTGTATTCTTTCCATGGCGCCAAACCAACCACCCTACATTTAATTAATTTCCTTTTATTTACATTACTGAGCTTTTGCGCCCTTACGACACATAATGTGCTCCTGTATGGGAGAGTCAGAGATTTTTATTTAATCATAATGTAACGTCGCCTCAACATTCTCATTCTGACCTTTTGGTTTTGTCACTGGTTCCACAGTAAATAAGTTACACTAAGCCAGAAAGATTGAAACAAGTGCCAGCATCACTGGTCCGCATCTGATTTAACGCATTAAATTGCCCTCATCAAGGGCTATTGGAGAGTAATGTTGGTGAAAGATTCACCGAAGGAGTAATAAGCAAAAATGGCTTTTATTTTAAAAGCTGTAAGTCTTGCCCTCAATTCCCCAGACACTTTATTTTCACATCAAGCACTCGTCACAATGACTGGAGTGTTGAAAATAAAGGAGCAAAATGATCATGGGTTACATTATTATTCAAATGGAGTGTGTTAAAGGCGGCATTAGTGGCTAAACTATGCATGATGTTAAACAAAGTATAATGTGAAAAGATTACAGCCTAAATATTTACATCAACTGCAGTTTGCCATGTGGAAACTGAATACAAATGTTGTGGGAGTGTATATCCCTTATATGTCTTAAAAATGATATTAGCAATATATTTCATTTTCCAGGCCTTTTTGTCCTGAGTAAAACTGGAAAATTCACACTCACTCTTCTACACTTGAGTCCTTAACATGAGAGTTTGAAACTCTTGTTTACTTCAGACCCAGACCTGTTCAACCCCGAGGACCATCAATCCATCATCTCCATGGTAGGCCAGTAAAGTGTTTTTTTTTTCTTCCAACTGAAGTGTGTGTGTGTGTGTGTGTGTGTGTGTGTGTGTGTGTGTGTGTGTACGATGGTAGGCAGATGTCGCCTGGACACCACATGCTAGTGAATAATATCTGACTGGGGAAACAGCTGGAATTTCAGCACTTCACATCATTTGAGCAGGACATCCTAAAACAACACCACTGCAACACATGTGCATGTTCATACAGAGCAAAAACGCTAAATCTTAAATCATCTTTATCCGACAAAATACTGTGTATATTTACGGTACATTTAATCATTTGCTAAGCTTTAACTGATCAGACAGATTCAAATCCAAGCACTGAGCTGAGTGGTGGAAAGTAAAGGGTCTTGCTCCAGACTCTACTCTGCCTCTCCAGCAGTCCTGGGATTTGAACTCATAGCCTTCAGGTAACATTCTCTATAGTGCACAGTAATACAGCCTTATTTCTGTCTGATCAAAAGCATGTTGCTAGATTTATTACCTACTCTAAACTGCTCCTAGTTGTGACTGAGTGCGTGACTGTGCGCCCCATCGAGTGCGTATTCTCACCTCACAGTCAGTGTTCCCAGGATAGGCTTTGGATCCACCACAGCTCTGGTGAGTAAAAAGTGGGAACTGAAGATGAATAAATATCAGATGCTAAATGAAAAAAATAATCAATTTAAAATTAAAACTAAATTTACGTCATTTAATGAAATTAGTTTAAAACTGTAAGTGTCCCAGTAGTTGAACAGATTGGTTGTTTGGTTGTTTACACTGAACCAAATACATAGCATAACATACTATGCATCAGAAATATGAATACCCCAAGCATATCAGCGTTGCTTTCGCTGGCTGCAGTAATGGCTGGTCAACTGAGTGTTGAGGTGCTTTTGCTAGCCGTGCACGTTTATACCACTCTTCAAACACAAGCAAAGTTGCTGAGCATTGTGATTGTGTGATCAGAAATATGTTGGAGGAGAAATTGAAGAGAAGTAGGAAGCGAATCGAGGCAGAAAGGTGCGCGGACCTGAGATGCCATAAATGGAGACGTTTGAATTTGCCCTGAAAGAAGAATGTCAATGTTAAAAACATCACAGCCCTGTTCCGTAATGCTGGCTGTACCTTTTATACAGACATCAATTCTGGCTCTATTACCACCAACCGTTCCAGCTGAAAGCTGGAACAAAATTAACCCCCCCCCCCATTCTGCATTCGGACCCCTTATACAGAAAGGCGAGGCGGAAAAAAGGCACATAGTTCCCGCCTTGGACAGGCTGTGTAAAAGGAGCATGAGGTGGCAACACTACCCACTGCACTACCTTTATACACAAGTGCTCTAGATCAAAAACCATTAAGATCTTAGGCTCAGGGCTGCAGATGTATTTGGAATGAAGTTGCTGCTTTAAAAGAAACACAAAGTGAATCACTCACCACATCATAATAATTAAATATATTTTTAGGAATGTGTTTTCATATGGATGGTAATCAGCCATAGTACCATCCATCTTATAATCTGGTTATGACGCTAGGCTCATTAGCATTGTTCCAGTCCAGATTGCTGAGGAAGTGTTCTGTAGAGAAAAAAAGACCATTTCAGAGTAGGTCATTTCATGACGGTGCATTTTTAATTAGAATGTGAGAGTCTGTTGGACGGGTGAGATCCTAAATTGTGCATAGAACTGTATGTTTTGGGTGAGTAAGTGATGAACTATGAGCTAAGTTGTGAGAATACCAGTCTTCTACATATATTTGTATGTCTGGGTCAGTTAATTTGTATTGTTCCTGTTTAAATCCATATGCACATACATACTCTACATACATAAACGTATAATACTGTGATGACATAAGGAATAAACAATGTGGTGGAGTGAAGTTACAGAGAAACCAGAAAAAGAAAAAAAACTTCCTGAAGTCTTGAAGACTTTCACAGACTGTTACAAAGCACTGACACTGGAGACTCCTGCTATAGATGTGAAATAAACATCGCCTCAAAAAGCTTCACCATATCAACAATTATACACTGTTAAATAATTATTAAACTTTGACTAGATTATATGGAGCATACGCCATAGAAGGCCCTAGGAAGGAGTGGTTACTATGGAAACGGTAAATATATTTGAACGAGTGCAGAAATCCAAACCTGTGATTTGAACTGTCAGAGCTGCAGATATAGAAAATGATCCAACTGAGAACTCAACAGCGCTCTAGTCTGATACTCAAACAAAATCTTTGAACCCGTGACCTACGCTCTTCACACTAGCCTAACATAACATAGCTTAATGTGCACATAATTCAGGTCAGGTTTGATGACTGCTGCATGCATGGGTGCATCTCACCCAGGTCTGCTCAGTGTACCTGATCTCTCAAGGCCATGTGGATGTGGTGGTGTTTAGTCCTCCAGAGTCATGGGTTTCCCGGAAGCCAATTACAGTTATTGATGAAGGAGACCCGGCGCTATCGATCACGATGAGTACATTCATCTGTGTATCCCTTGGTTAATTAAAAATGCACTCATGTGTCAAGTGGAACGGTGTGCCCACTCAACACTACACAGAAATCATATTGAAAAATTCTGAACATGTACTATTCTTCTTTTTTGTATTTTTTTATGAACCTTACCTTGAGTTATAAATTAGAGCATTGGAGTGAAGACAGTTTCATGGCATCATTCACGCTCAATTTCCACCTGTGGCTTGCTTTTTGATTATGGCTGTAAATCTCTTAGTCTGGGTTGGACAGTACATTCTCTTTTTCGTTATGCTTTACTAGTTTGCTTGAATTTTTTTTTTTTTCCAGACCTTCATGTGTTATGATTGCTCATAGCAACATTAAAGTCATTTAGACTCAAAGATTTTTATTATGAAGCATTTATTGTATCAACAACCCATAATCATACCATTTTGAGCTTACTGGGAGCCAGAACTACATATTAACCATATACCTACTGGAATAAAAAACTTGGACTAGACCCCAACAGGATTCAGTTCATTTAATTTCAGGTGGCATGGTGGGTCATGTTCCCACCTCACAGTGCAAGAGTTTGATCCTGAGCTCAGGTTATGTCTGTGTGGAGTTTTGTATGTTCTCCCCATGTCCATCTAGGTTTCTTCTGGGTCCTTTGGTTTCTTCACACTGTCCAAAAACAAGCAGGTAGGTAGATTGGCTATGCTAAATTGCCCCTAGGTGTGAATGTGTGTGCTCATGGTGCCCTATGATGGACTGGCATCCCTTCTGTTGTGTGTTCTTCTACCTTACACAGTGAATACACAAAGTTAAAACCAGAGCCCTAGACCAACAAACCATGCAAGCTACTTTAGCTACATTTGTGTTTAGATAATTTCCACTTGCACAACAGTCCTAACATTGGCATGACTCCATATATCCTAAAAATAATTCACATGCATTTAACTGGGAATTGTTTTTAACTCAACCATCAACAAAGATATTTCTGAAGGTCTATGCTCCTTCAAAATTGGACTCAAACCCTATTCCATCACACTTTCTGTCTAGACATTTCGATGTAATAGTATACATGTTGCTCCTGTCTGTAGAAAGAAATTTCACAGTCAGTGAACACTGGTTAAATCATAACATGGTATTGATGTAGATTCTGATCACATGGCATAGATTATTCAGTCTAAGATCTAGCTGTGTCTAGGATTCAAACCTGAGACCCCTTGCACAATAAGTAAGAAGCAAGCCACATTAAACTAACAAGCCACTTTATTTGCATAGTGATGTGTTTATCCTGATGGTTTACATTCATAACAGTCGGTGGGCCATATTTTTAACATTCCTGTCCCCTGAAAAGGCTCGATCAATTCCTTGGCTCACTGTTTTACTACACGCCTTGGCTTCAGTAGGTTCCTGTAACTGTGTCTGGAATTAAAGGACAGTTCTCATAAACGGTGTAAAGAATGAAAGTTTTCTTACTAGTTCCAGGGGGGCAGCCATGGCCTGAAGGGTTGCCGGTTTCATTCCCGGGACTGGCAGGAAAAAACGCGAGGAGAGTGAGCACTTTCCCCTCCCTCTGTGTGATAGCCGGAGAAAGCCAGAGAAGCAGCCTTGGGCCCGAAGGGTGGCCAGTTCCAGGACCAGTGAGAAGAAAATGTGAGGGGATGAACAACACTTTCCCCT
>JAOTRR010000059.1:24600631-24611478 GCA_028570945.1 Gogo arcuatus
ATATTCCCTTTTTTCAGTGTATGAGGACATTTTATAGTTGTTTTTTTTAATGCCAAAGTGTTGAAATATTGTCAGATTTAAGAGGAAATATTGTGTGTAATTTATGTACAACATACTTATTTTCTCATTAAAACATGTTATTACTTATACTAATTTTTTTTAAACAAATATCTAATCTTCTAGTTTGAATTATGTAGAGTGTAATCAATTGACATAGTATTCACATGATTCAGTTACGTTATAAAAGCGTGTGAGGATGTTGGCAGGGAGACATGACTATAGTGTTAAACTGACATTGTGTAGCATGATAGCACAATGGATAATGTTATCACCTCCCAAAGCCATGGTCCTGGGTTCAAGCCTGCACTCAGGTGCATACGTGAAGTTAGATTTTATTCCAGGGCTTTGAATATACATCAAATAATATTGGATATACAAAAACAAACAGTAATTTGAATTAAGTACATTCATTTAACTTTTTCCAGTGTATGTTTACCCTTAAATAATCAATCATTCATTGCATGTTCTTGCATTCAAAAATAGAGCTCATTTTATTTAGCTCATTTTCATAAAGGGTGTACTCGATACCGCACTTGGTTTGATGATTCAGGATGGTTGTGTGACTCCTCTTTCAGGTACTTGCACATGTTTGTACCCTCCATATGTTTGACCAGTACAGTAAGTAAGAAAGTAAGTAAGGTTTTTTTTTTAAAGCACAGTTGAGTTGCAAGTGACATTTATTAAAAAGAAAAAAAACAGGCAAACAATCCAAAATGTGAAGTCAAGGTTAGAAACAGGCAGAGATTCAGGTGACCACCAAACAAATAGGAAAAATCCAGAAATTGTGGTAGCAAAAACCAGAATTCCAAGGTTTGATAAGTCAGGCAAGAATACACTGAGCATTACTAAAAATTAGGTTTTTAGTTTTGATTTAAAAATGGTAGCTGACAAGGCACTCCTGATATCATGAGGTAGGCTGTTCTATAGCCTTGGCACAGTCACCCTTTAGCATCAACTGAGTCCATGGAACAGCCAGGAATAACCAAACAGAAAACCTCAGAGTCCTAGGAGCTGAGTATTGAGAGAGAAGATCCACAATGTAGACAGGGTGGACAGGGTGCCAGTGAAGAGAGGCTAAAACTGAAGTGCTGTGATCCTTGTGATCCACTGCATTGTTATTGTGTTTATCTAGCATTCATCTGATATTCATTACCTATGCCTCCTTTTTTGTACATCAAACTCACTCTCTCTTATACACAAACACAAAGCCAATAGCACTGAGGGACATCTTCACTAGTAGGATGGCATCACATGACCTCGTTACCCAATTACCCTGTCAGCAGTGTACTGGATTAAAATCTCAATAACATACAGCTTCCACATCCACATGTCACACTGACAATCCATTCTGATCTTTTGACAACTCCCATGAAACGTTGATAAGCGCCCATGACATATTGGCATTAACAACTTTAGTTGCTTTCAAGAATATAACATGATTTTCTGCAATTTTTGACATATACTCTCAAATTTTCACCAAAGAATTAGACCCTGACCCTATGATTGGTATTTTTAGTATAGCTCCTGAGGGTGTGGAGCTCACAGCATCCCAATCAGATGTCATTGCATTTTCATCTTGGCTGCTAAACAGCTTATCTTGCTGCACTGGAAATCCACCAACCCACCATCATATGAACAGTGGGTGGTAGAGGTAATGGCCCACCTTAAGTTGGTAAAGATGAGATATTCCACTGGTGGCTCACATAAAAATATTTAATAAGTGTGGCAACCTTGTAGAGCATATAAATAACCATCTCCGACTTAACATCTAAATACCTGCATCACTGCCGCACCCCCTTTTTCCTTTTTCATCCTTTCTTTCTTTTTTATTTCTCTCACTTGTTGTCCTTTGTTTTTGTACTCTACTATGATTATTTGTTTTCTGCAAATTTATTTATTTATTTGTTTGTTTATTTTTTATTTGTTTGTTTATTTTTTATTTGTCTGCCTTTTTCTCTTCCATTGTAAAGTATGTACACTAACATTGATAAGTCGGTTCTTTGACTTTAACCATTTGACTGATTAGAATCCAGTGTAAAAACTCAATAAAGATAATCTCATAATAAGAATGCAACACAAGAGTAGTCTGGCAGTTTTATGCTAAACAGATTCTGGACGAAACTGGATTTTACATTATTAACTAACTGCTGGAATTCAATTTCCTTGATATATTCTTCGCTTTTGGATTATGTCATTTGAAGCAAGTGAATTATTCAGAACTATTCAGAGCCATTATAGGGCCTTTGAGAAACACTAACCCTCAACTGCCCACCTTGAACTTGATTGTTCAGATATAGTATAGTTCTCAAATATAGACACTCTAAAAGGGGCAGCACAGTGATGCAGTGATTAGCACTGTTGGTTACTACTCACAGCAAGAAAGTTCGGGGTTTGAACCTCACGGCCAACGAGGGGTCTTTCTGTGTGGAGTTTGCATGTTCTCCCCGTGTCTGTGCGGGGTTCCTCCGGGTTCTCCAGTTTCCAGCAGTTAGGTTAACTGGCTACTCTAAATTGTCTGTCGGTGTGAATAGTACAGCCTAAGGAGTGGGAGGGGAAACTTCAAAACATGAAGCGCAGGTAGGAAGCTGTTACCTTCCCGTTGATCTTTGAAACCAAAGAAACTGCCACAACTACAAAAAAAATATCTTGGCAACTGAAAATATCTCGAATATAGTCAAATTTATAAGTGATTTCCTGTATAAGATTACAATAAACCAATTATTTCTGGATATTTCTACTAATTTCAAGCTTTCAAGCTATTGCCAATAGAATAAGATAGTTTTAAGCTTGCAATGTGTAAAAACAGGCTAAATAGTCTTATATTTGCTTTATACTAATCTCATAATAGGAAACATTAGATAAATATCTAAGATATCCCATATCTAAGATATTTTCACTTTGAAGTATAAATCCAAAACATGCAATTATAAGGTCCTTTTTGACTTTATTAGCAAAATTAGTTAGTTATATTGTGTTGCATGCATTGTGTATGACGGCATGGTAGGGCCATTTTAGGTTAAATAAATAAATAAGCAAGCAAGCTGAACTGGGGGGATACTCTGAGAAAAAGATTTCCAGGATTAAAGTCAGACATTTATGAAAAAAAAAACTTGGATATTCTCTGAGATTATAAAGGCATAAATTTGTGAGAGGAAAAAAAACCTCAGAAATTCCAAGGAAAAAAAAAAACTCAGAAATTCCAAGAACAAAACTTGGAAATTCCGAGATTAAAAAGTCAGAAATTCCAAGATTAAGAAGTCACAAATTTATGAGAAAAAAAAAACCTCTCATGCTTCCCAGCTTCCTGGATGCAGTGTATGTCATAGTTTTGCTGGAGGAGGCGGTCCAGCTGGTGGAATAGCATCTGGTGGCATTTCCGGGAGCAGGTGCTCCCACCCCTTCTCTCTCTCTCTCTTTCCCCTATGTCTCCTCGCCCCTCCCCTATCTCTGCACTGTGGAAATGGAGGCCAATTCCCCCAAAGCCTGCTCCCCAAATCCGTATCCCTCCCTGTCTTCCCTCAACCCCTTGTGCCTCCATGCCAATGCTGTCACGAACTCCCTCTCTCTCCACAGGTGGAACCATTTGTGCTCCCCAGGGCTGGGACAAAGCCTGGGCAGGTCTGTAGGCATGGCAGGAAAGCCAGACATTTCTGGAATCAGTGTCCCCTTAACGGATCCACATTCCTGACGTACCTTGGGCCTCCTCCGATCAAGCAGGAGCATACCAAGTGGCAGTGAGTATTCAAGAGAGTATACATCAGGCCTTGTTGGACTCAGATTGTAATCAGACCACAGTTCATCAAAGCCTGATTCAATGTGGGGCATTCGGAAATGCACAATTGGTAAAGGTGAGGTGTGTAAACAGGGATGTTCACAAGCATCCAGTGGTGCTCATCACTCTTCACTTTAGGGGAGAAATACAGAGTAGAGGTGGTGCTTAGTCCTTGCCTCACTCATTAACTAATTTTGGAAACCAATTGGCCAGGTTTCAAGCATTAGTAAAGCATTTGTTTGTGGATGGGTCCTGCTGCAGTGAAACTCAGGGGAATTCCAATGCCACATTATCTGGGGAGATGGTCTGAGGCCCGTCTGTGTCAGCTCCAAATCAGAGGGACTGTGGAGGGTAGAGAGGGCTCTACCCCTCCACTCTCCACAGGGATTTCCCTATGGGATTTCCTGCTGGAACAGTCATGAAACAAAACCCCGAGGCACGCTTTTGACCAAGTGAGAGTAATGGATGGTCAAAATCTCCAGCCTAACGTTGCACTCTTCTACCCATATTTTTCAGTTATTAAAGATAAGATATATCGAATGACAAAGGACACTCAAACAGGAGAGGAAACAACCCAGTTGTTGGTCCCAAAGAGCCATAAGGAACTTTTATTCCATGCAGCGCCTCATAATCCCATGGCAGGGCATTTAGATCAGGATAGAAAACTGAACTGACTCATGGCCCATTTTTATTGGCCGGGTATTCACGGTGATGTTTGCAGGTGAATCTGCCGGCCACCCCAAAATTGCAATTGTGCCCTTTACCATTGATCGAGATCCCCTTCCAAAGAATTAGTATGGATCTCATTGGGCCATTAGATCGAACTGCATGAGGGTATCGCTTTGTGTTAGTCTTAATGGTTTATGCAACGCAATACCCAGAAGCAGTGCCTCTGCACAACATTTCTGCATGTTGTTATCATCCAGATCGGGATCCCGAAAGAGATCCTGACTGACCAAGGCACAACTTTTATATCACATACCCATCATGAAATATATGAATTATTGGGAATTAAATTCATACCAGTGTTCAACATCTGCAAAGGACGGTCTAGTCGAACAGTTTAATCAAACACTTACATGATTCATAAGTTTGTGCATGACCATGCTAAAAATTGGGACAGGTGGCTCAAGCCCCTCTTATGAGAGGTCCCACAAGCCTCCACAGGGTTCTCCCCATTTGAATTATTGTATGGTCGCAAGCCTTGTGGTGTCTTGGATGTCATTAGGGAAAATTGGGAGGATGGACCTTCTGTGAGTAAGAATAAAATTCAGTACGTTCTTGAACTGAGAGCAAAACTCCACACACTGAGTCACTACTATCCACTAGTTATACTACCCACGTAGAGCTCTAAATTACTTGTGAAGTGGCAAGGACACTTTGAAGTCACACAGTGAGTCGAAAACATTGACTATGAGGTCAGGCGAATGGATAGAGGTAGGGCGCTTCAAGTATACCAGCTCAATTTCCTAAAACCATGGCAAGAGGAGGTTCCTGTGGCTTTCGCGATGATCTTCCCCAGGAGGGAGGAGCTGGGAACAGAGGTAAGTCCAAGAAGTGTGGCCCAATTCACCTCGGTCCCCTGTGGAGACTACATCTTGCCATCCCAGAGGGCACTGGTTGCCAGGTTGAAGGGGGAATTTTTTTTTCTTCTCGCCTTTACTTGGTCAGACTAATCTCAGAGCACCACGTTGAGACACCTCCAAGTGTGGTTGTGTGGAGCCACCCATACCGCTTACCTGAACATAAAAAAAATGTAGTTTGGGATGAACTCAGGGCTATGCTCGACATGGGAATAATCAAGGAGTCCCACAGCGATTGGTGCAGCCCAGTGGTTTTTGTCCCCAAAACCGATGGGTCGGCCCGGTCCTGTGTGGACTTTAGAAAAGTTAATGCAGTATCTAAATTTGATGCATAACCAATGTCTCACATTGATGAACTGCTTGATCGGGTCAGCGCAGTTCGTTTTTATTCGACACTGGATTTAACTAAGGCAGATTTCCTTGACTCCAATGTCCCAAGAGAAAACAGCCTTTTCCACTCTGTTACACCAGTTTTCCAAACTGGTTACACCAGTTTGTCACCATTCCGTTTGGGTTGTTTGGAGCCCCAGTGGCATTTCAACAACTCATGGATAGAATCCTACGCCCACATAGTGCATATGTCGCTGCTTATTTAGATGGCATCATCATTTACAGTAATGATTGGCAGGGGCATTTGCAACATCCGAGGGCTGTCCTGAGATACTTGAGATGAGTGGGTGTATCAGTACAGTATCTGGGCTTTCACTTGGGCCATGGGCAGGTGCATCCCCAAATTTATAAGACTGCAGCAATTGCGGCCTGCCTGAGACCCAAGACCCAAAAGGGGGTGAGGCAGTTTCTGGGGCTGGCTGGCTACTATAGAAGGTTTGTACCTAGTTTTTCGGATGTCACCAGCCTGCCATCTGACCTCACTAAAAAGGGGGCACCAGATCCTGTCCAGAGGACGGAGCCATGCGAACAGACTTTTCCCTAGGTTTCGCCACCCATCCATCCATTATCTATACCGCTTATCCGTCATTGTTGTGGCCAAGCTTGAACTAATTCCAGCTGACTTCAGGCAAGAGGTGGGGTTCACCCTGGGCAGTCGCCAATCAATTGCAGGGCTGAGATGGAAATCTGAGGGGGTAAAAATAGCAATCTTCTTAACAGGTCCATTTCAAACAATATTCTAGCAAGTTTAACCAAATAATAGCCATGTACGATACATATTTAATACAGTATTTAATATTGTCCTCATTGAAAAGATGTTATAAGCAGATATTATAAGATATTGCAGGTATTGTGAAGTTACCAGAATGTGATGTTTTTCCCCATACCTTTTTAGTTCTTAATCAGATCAGACATTCTGGTTTTTGGAGACCAAGCCTATATGAGCAACAAACTGACTTTCTTTATGAATCCCATTAGCTAACATTCTTTCCAAACACATGAACTTTCCTTCAACTGAAGCTATACTAATGCAGTATTAACTAATGCATATAGTATTAACTCTTGAGGGATGTTACATACCAGGCTACCCTCCCAACTCGCTTAACCCTCAATACACTCAAAAGATGGAGAGTAGGGCAATAGGTGAGAGTAGGTGTGTGTGTATATGTATGTGAAAACAAAAACCAAACTGAACTTGTCTGACACCTGACGGACCCCTCAGCAAGGTGAGGCTTACCTTCTCTCTCTCTCCGAAGGCACAGCAACTCCATCAGGTGTACCACAGGCACAAACAGCCCGCACAGTTTTCTTCCTGTTCAGGTTTTGTTCAGTTTAGTAATTTTTTTGTATTTTTGTCTTTTCAATAAAAGTCAGGTGCATGTGTCCTCGTCCCTATATTCCCCATGTGGTTGGTGGGACTGGAATGGCATGTGAGTGTCAATTCTCCTGGTGTGGCTTATACAGGTGAATAGCTGGCTTAAACAAAAAATGAAAAACAAAAAAAAAAACCACTTGTTGTGGAACCAAGCTAATTCAGCTCCCTCTAGGCTGATCAGGCCTGAGAAACTCTGCAATCCAGAGTACCCCAACACTGTACTTATTCGTCAATACAAAGTAACCTCTGTGCAGCAACTTTATCTATACATCTCACAGTCTCTATACCATTGCCATTTTCCCCAGTCCCAGCATACACAACTCAGGTGTTGCCATCACTGCAATGAAAATGATAGCCCCAACCCCGCTGAGGAACAATCAGCTGCTCATGTAAGGACGCAGCAGGCACCAGTACTTAATTAAAGAAAAATAAACAAAATATAAATGTATGTATGTGTACTTGGGTGTGCATGTACACATGTACATAACAGGGACAGCTACAATACATTTGACATAAAACCAGAGTTCACACCTCAGAAAAACTTGATGTGCATCACTGCCAAATAAAACTACTTATGGTTTGGAGGTTTGGAACAGGAGTAGAAACTAGCATTTAAACCACTTAGGGTGCAGGTGAAAATTTGCCACTAACATACATAAGGACTCATTAAGTGTTTAGAGCTAATGGAGCTGCACTGGGTCCGGCCCTACTGATGACACAACAATTTTATTGGGCTGTGAAGACGAGTGGCAGGAGCACACAGACAGTTCATCAACTGAGAAACAAGTACGCATCTGCCACTTTACAACGAGAGTGACGCCATTTGTTACTTTAGAGGGTAGTCATTAGTGATTGGAAATGTGATGGTACAGTGAGTATGACACGATTGCTGCAATTTCTTAAACTGAGCTAATGCATGTTGAGAAAACAAAAGCTTATTTGTTAAATGATTAGTCATTGGGTGTTTTTGTGAGGCATCTTGCTGTTGTGGTCTAATTATCTGTTAGCAATCCTCGGAAAACCTTGTGGTAGTTTCAACTTACTGGGTGTATGGACAACTGGAACTATGCACGCCTCTTAAAAATTCTAAACACAATCCAAAAATCAAATGTCAACAAGGATGATTAATAAATGTAATGCTTGCAGGTTTCACACTACTTTTCAAAATCAAATCAAAAAGTCTTCATTGATCTTAAAATCAACAGTTAGCTGTAACATAAACCTCACAGTGACTTCCTCGACATCTAACTAAAATATTGCCATCAAAAGAATTACAAGTGCCAAACACCAGTCAAGAGACCAGTTATGAACTGAAGCACATGAGCCAAATGCCATACAATAGTGTTTGTCACATAAACGCCCTCATTTTGCAACAGAATTTCCGCTAAAATGAAATCACTCTCTTATGGTTATTACAATAAAAGTTTGCTGGCCAGACTCTTGTCACCTCCTTCGTTATAAACTCATGGCTTGGTGGATAATGGGGACAGATTTCCGTTCTATGGATGAGAGATAATGGAACTGCTTGACCTTCTGATTAGAGAACATCCTGAACATCATGCCTGTAACATGTAATTTTAATATGTTTGGCCCTGATTGTATAATTATGATATAACTGGAATCAAAGGATTGTGTAATTATGATATGAATGGGTCGTTGATTTGAATAAAAGTCAAATTAATAAGTGTAATGCCATGACTAGCATGACAAAATCTTCCTTTAAAAAAGAATAATAATGGAACATCTGTGTTTGGTTGAAAACAGGGTACCAAGTTTACATGAGCTTTAACAAGGCATATTCAGACCAAAGTGGTTGTAGTTTTGAAACACAAGATATTATCTCACCTTTGAGACAACTGTCTTAGAGTGACTGAATTTAATGCTCACCCAATGATCCTTGAGATGTACCATTAAAACGACCTCAGAGTGACAACATATATAGAGACGGGACAAATTAATGGAAAAAACAGTGTCTCTGCTGTGGTGTGGGGGCATTTATTTATTTTGCTGGCATGGTTTGGGTCCTTTTTTCCTATTAGAGTGAATCACCACTGCAAATTAACACAAATTTCCTCTGACTGATCACCTTTATCCTATGATGAAACTGATGAGACTGGTCTCTTCCAGGATGACTCCGACCCATTCACAGTGTACGAGGGCTCACTGAATGGTTTGCTGAAGATGAAAATGATGTACATCAAATGCAATGGCATTCACAGTCACCAGACCTCAACCCCACTGAATTTCTACTGGAGATTTTGGAGTGATGTGTTAGAAAGCACTCTCCACCACCATCATCGAAACAACAGCTGAGGGGATATCTTTTGGAAGAACGATGTTCCAGTAATTTGTAGAATCTGTGCCAAGGCACATTGAAGCTTTTCTGGCAGCTCATGGTGTCCCAAGACCTTACTACAGACCTCCAGGTCTACATTTCAACCACTAGGATTTTTATCTATACTTCATTCATGAAAATCCCCTTCCCTAGACTGTGACATCCTACAATAACTACAAATTTCATTCAAGACCTGAGACATACTGATATCCAGTGTACTGTTATTTCAGTGCTATTGTTAGGCAGGTTAAAGAGGGAAATGAAAACCACAAGACTTTGGCCTGCTTGATTTAATGCAGGTAAGCTAAAGCAGAGAAAACATAAGACAATGGAGAGCCTTGTTTGTCAGGAAAGTGACACTCTCGTGCTGGGGCAGGAAGTTCACGTTGCAGTTAAAATGAAGAATCAAAACCCACAAATGGGAGCAGAACTGAGGAACCGCTCACCTGGCTCCGTGATGTCTAATTGTCTCGCCTGTGCTGGCATGATAGATGTATGGGCATGCTGAAGTGTGAAGTATTACCATAAACCTGCAATAATGCAAAAATGGAGTCAACAGTGCTCAAATAAATAATCATAATCCTTAAAATACATAGGAGCAATACCAAACTAAATGGTTAGTAGTTTTAAAAGCAGTTTCATGACTTCTAACTCAAACTGCAAAAATTATCAACACAAAATGTAATGTGGGATCAGGTTGGGTTTTTAAAATTTCCCTCTCTCGTAGTCGCTCTAAACATTTTTTCAGCGGAAATGGGCTCTCCGAGGTGGCAAAGGGACATCAGGTTGCCTGTGTATCAGCAATATGACAAAACATTTCTGCAGTATCTCAAAATCTATAAAGGGGTGTTTTGGGGTTTTTTTGTTTGTTTGTTTTTGTTTTAAACTTCTGCTGAGTTGGACATTTATTTGTTGTGTTGGCTATATTACATGAATAACATTAAGAAAGCTTGTTAAACTTTTCATCCCTATCTATCTCATGTAGGCTTTCATATGCTATTTGCTTCTTAATATAGGTTCATCTCTATAATGTCCTTTCTCCTTTGAGCCTTTCCAAAACATGTCACATAGCTTTATCTATTACAACCAAACCAAAAGACACTGTTCATGCTATATACAAATAGCTCATATAGACAGTATGGTGAATCAATCCCACAACGTTACACAACAGGACATTGGTTTCGAAGCTCAATACAGGATCCATATTTTGACCTGATAAAGAATTTGGGACACAACACAACACAATGCTGTTAGACGAGGTGGTGTGATGCATACAGTGGCATATTAGAGCCATTGTAGGTAGGTAAGTAAGTAAGTAATTTATTTATATAT
>JAOTRR010000059.1:24682256-24698344 GCA_028570945.1 Gogo arcuatus
ATGTATGTGCACAAGCACTGAAAAGTGAGTTTTTCATAATATGTCCCCTTTAAATAAAGGACAATTTTCTAATATTACTCATTATAAGATTATTATACAACAAATATGTAAGACAATTAAGTCTGTTTCTAGATGTTTTAATAATTTCAAGCTTAAACTTCTTACTTTGTTGGCACATAATTTTGCTTCTGCTCTAGAAATAAACGCTTGAAAGAAGCAAAATTATCTGCCAAGGTTTTCAACCTTGAAATGAGTTTAAAAAAAAAAAAAAATCTAGAAATAGGTTTAAGAGTCTTCGTTTAAAAGCAATGTAATATAGACAAATATTACTTGAATATGTATATTCAAGATATTTTTACATGCCAAGATACTGTATCTTTTTTCCCAGTAGGACAGATGTGCAAGCTGAACTCATTCACACTACAGACATAGTCAAACTGGGGGCAATGCTGTGGCCACTTATTCAGTTCATTAACCTGATAACCTGCTGCAGCACTTGGACTGAAAGACATGTTATAATATAAAACAACAACATATTGTTCATCTTTTAATGACCATTACCCCACAGCATTGTTGAATGGTCAGAAGGTGTTGACTAATTCTCTAGAACAAGTTTATTTTAACAAGCTCATTCTCAGTTCTATAGTAACAGCTTACACAGGGACAAGTACAGCACATGTTCCACATGATCGAAGATTAAATGATCTGTGATTATTTAACAGAGAAAACTGTCCAATTGTTGTTATGGTGAAGTTTTCCCAGTAAGAGATGCTTATTTAAAATTTATGGCAGGAATGTTCAGTGTCAGCACTGCACTTTTTTACCAGTCGGTAAGTTTCACAGGCATTAGATGCTTTTTGTCCTGCCTCCCATTCATGTTCTATGGAGAGAGACAGGCTCCTGTACAGGAGATTGTGTGAGCGAGAGTTGTAAGAAGTAAGTGAGAGGATTTCTCATCATTATGGAAATGAAAAGCTAGAATCCAACCAGAATTTTTCATATTCCTGTCTTGTGTCATGCCCACAGTCACAATCAGACCACACTGAAGTCAGAAAAAGATGGAAAAAATAGACACCACCATGGAGGCAATTAAAGGCATGAGACAATACACTAAAGCCACGATGTGAGACATATCCCAATACAGGCTCCACAAGATGATAAATAAAATGTTTATAATTTTTTAATACATGTGCAATGACAAATCAAACCACTGCAATATTAATGCATTGTATTGTAAGAAAAGTAGATAAGGATTCGTAAGGTGTCATTTCCCCCTATTATTGTTATTTTAATCATTTTCAGTGTCATAATTTCATGACATGTTATTGATATGGAAAGATTGTTTGACGGAAGATTGTGCCTTAAGTGATTAAGCTAAATAACAAATTCATGTCATCACCACTTGTACTGCTTCCAACATCCACCTGAAATGCACAAACATGGCACACTTACCAATTTAACTGTACAAAGGAGAAACAATTGTGTTTTTATTCTGCATATTACATTCATTTCTGGTTACACCACTGCCAGCACAGCACATGATATGCTTCGGAATCGTTTTAGATGGGAGTGTGACTTACATCAAGTGCAGCACACAGATGTTGATTTCAGCCAGCTACAATACACAATGGAGTGCACGTATATACAATGGTTTACAGTAACTACCTTTAGATGTCTATGTTAGGAATACGCTGTGAATTCTAGATAGTGTGAAAATGTTGAGCAGTAGTGTACTACAGGTTGTTACAGTATTATTTTTACCAAGTTCACACAGGCAGAATGAAATGAGGCTGCAGGCTGGATTTATATTCGACACATGTGACATAACACTTCCTTCTGATTAAATTAACTTTTTGGATTATTAAGACAGTTAGGTTCCCACTCGCAAACTTTGTGCTCTATATGCTACTACCTCTGGTGCTGCCGCCTAGTATGTAAGAAGAGGAAGAGCCCATCTCATTAGCTCCACCTCTTCTTACGGTGGGTATACACTGTGCAAGTTTGGGCCGTCCCAGATGAAAGATGACCAATGTTGAAAGAAATGTGGCGATACCATTGGTCATAGCTCCAAAACGGTTGATCCTATGTCGCACTGAGAGAGAGGTTCAAAGATGACTGTTGTCATAGTCTTGCGACCAAAGATAGTCTGGGAAAAAATTCTGACAGTGTCAGAAATTTAGGATGACCATCTCACAATGTGACTGCTGCTGCAGCATGAAATGACACACTGATCAACGTGACACTGACACCAAACCCGATTCCTGCTTAGCTTCATTGTTTACCACTGATTATAGTGACGATTATTATTTTTTTGATCGTACTGGAGTTGAGTTTGTTACAAACACATCATTTTTCAGACATCACGAGAGACTTAAGCACTATTCAGAAGTTGTGCAAGAGTCACACACGAGTTGATTTTTCCTAAAACAGAGACAGGTCTCAGTTACATGTGATTCTGACCTAGAGCCACAATACATCATATTGCAATTTATGTTTTGGGCTCAAAAAACTATGGAATGCCATTTGAGGGTGATATTAAATACAGAAAAAATATTTAATTAATTAGCTTCTTCCCTTGAGAGTCAATGAAGATTTTTTTTTCCACAGCATCTTAATCTCTTGCTTTTATGGTTTACATCATTAAAGTTTACTGCAAAGAAAAAAGTATCTACTGCTTCAGTCAGAATTTTCTATTCCTGATTTTTTTAGGCTTAAAGGCTTTGGTTTAAGGACGGTGATGTAGATACTACTGAAAAACACCATCTCAGATGCTTCTACTCAAGAAATATATGGCAACTTTAGATGTGTGAACTACACAGGGGTGATTTGGACAATCTGAATGGGACTCAACTCAGAAACTCAAAAAATCAACTTAAGTAGCCCTTCTCTCTCTCTCTCTCTCTCTCTCTCTCTCTCTCATATATCTCCTTTCCTGCATAGTATGGACAACTTTTGGACTCAAGGCACAGACTCTGAATAAAACTAATTAACTGACATTTAAAAATATTCAGAAAACATGAAAAACGTAATGTAGGCCCGAATGTAGGCCAGCACAAGACACAGGAAACACCGTCTCTTCCCATTAACCTTATGAATCTTTTAGAAAACTAATGATGTGTCAAATAATGGCCAGAGTATTAAAAAAATCATGCAAATAGGTTAAAAAGAAGTAAATGTAATAAAATGTATTTAAAATATGAACATTAGTTAATTAAAAAGGGCCTACTGTCTCTGCTCAGAAATGCAGCCTGCAAACATTTCCATCCTGTTTCTCAAAAAAAACTACCATTTTTATACATTAATTTTACAATTAAGATTAACAAAGCTAGAAATTCACTCTACAGAAAAGGATCACTGTAAATTAAACTGTAGCTTAGTTTTAAAAGCTATTTTTAAAAAGTGTTAGTTGAAGAAATAACACTGGGGAATATAATATGGATGTTTGTGATTAATGTTGAGTATTTTAGAGGAAATGCTTAGAGAGATATCCATTATTACAGACACATTGACATCTGACATAACATGTTCTTAAAATGGACAACAACTGAGACTTAATGTGCCAGTTTATGTTTTTGTCAGAAAGCAAGAAGACTCGCGTTAACTCAAGTTCCAGTCTCCGGTCAGTCAGAGAGGTGGGCTCAGAGATGCGGGAGTGAGCAACGGGTGTGTGGGTGAGTTAACAGTACATTCCAGATAGGGGAACAGAAATACGGCATAATATCACTCACTTTATCACCTGTAACATCTACCCAATATTGTTCATGTGCAAAATATCTATAAAAATGTGTACATCAAGACTGAAATGTATATAGATCTTTCATACACAAGCAGGCAGATGCAACCCTCCAAGACCTCAGCATAAAGGCTGGCATGAGCCATGTGAAAAATCACAAAGTGACAGCAGATGGCAGCAAAGAATGAATAACACACTGATATAGAAGCTCAGCTGCAGCGCCAAAATATACCACAATGCATTAGCAAATGCCTAGAAAAATAATTTATTGTTTAGAACTGTATAGTCTCACTAATATTCCTCATGCAGACATTATTTATTTTTGATAATAAACAGGGACATTTACTTTTTTTGTTTTTTGGGGGGAGGCGGGGGGGGGGGGGGGCACCTGAACCATCACTTTGGTAAGGGCATGCTCCCCCTTATGGATAAAAATGAACCTCAGAATGTTTGTCATTACTTTTAGAGTAAAGAGCATAATGCTCTACAGTAGATCTCATCATAATTTCTATTGAGCACGGATCTGCTGACATAAACCTTATCCGTCAGCTTACAGCTGTCACAGAACAAAGGCTTTGTGACCTACAATATCTTCTTTATTACGCAAGTTACTGGTCCTAAGAATGTTAAGTCAACACAGACTGAATAACACAGAGGAACAGATTCGTTCAATCAGAAAGAGCAGAACTTATAAGGTGTAACAAAACTGACATTTTCAGGGTAACACTTCTCAGCACAAATTTGCAACATCCTCTAAATAGCATACTACTCATTAAATGACAAAAAAAAGTTAACTGTAAGCTAGAAACCTTACATGTACTCTTTTTTTTTAACCACTAACCTCCATCAGACCTGCTCCTTTTGACCTGCTGTCAGTCAGTCAGTCAGTCAGTCTCTCTCTCTCTCTGGTATTAACACAATTAAACTCAGATAATCCAAACTCCATGCATGAGTAATAAATCATTAAATTCTATGTATTCTATTGAACCAGCAACATTTTCTCACCAGACCAGCCTTTCACAGAGCTGCTGGTGCTGAAGAATTTTCGTATATCCATCTAATAATCAACACAATTAAGGACTTGCAGCTTCAAAACAGGTTACTTGTGAATACAACTGTTACCACACAAGACTCCTTTATTTTAAAAACTTCTCTCGTTATCTACTAAGGTAACTTTTCTTTAGCAGTAGGCTAATAAACAGAAATAAGAGTTGATTTTCAATATTTATATTGAAATATGATATTTATATTATTTGAAATTTAATATTTATAAATATATAAATATATATATTTAGGCTATATGTTGCCACAAATCAGTATGTTCGTTCGGCATTTTAACTTAAGTACTTACTATTGCAGCTTATCCACATTCCACATGAACTGTGATAAAAGGTAAGCGTCACTACTTTATAGAGGGCGTAGCACAGAAATTAAAAAGGTAGCTTTCCAATTCGCTCAGTGCTCTGAATACCAAGTCTATGCGTTAACACGTCTGGTCATGACAGAAGCTCATTTGTGAAGGTGTATTTATTGGTAATTCTGTGTTGTTTGTGGTGATTGTTTTTACTGTTAAAGAAATTGATCTATCAACATTAAGACAGAAAATTAACCTTTCGCGGGCTCACCAGAACAATCACCATTAGATTTTTTTAATAATAAATTATACAAAATATTTGAAAGGTTACACTACATTTGTTTGGTGTTTAGCAACAGCCCTGATAACAACACTGAAGGCCCTTGACACCAAAGAGGTCTGAATTTCAGGTGCACAAGTTAAGAAGGTTAAAAAAAATAGTTAAAAGATAAGTGACCAAGAATATATATGGTTTAAAAGTTTGAAGAAATAAAGTTTGTGTGAAATGTGGGGAAATGAAGTAGCCAGTATAATGGACAGGTAATCATAGTGATATGAATGGGTGTGTTAAGTGAGGCTGTAAACTCCAGCAGCCAGGTTTTCCATTTTCTGTTATTATATTAAAAGATAGTTATTAGTTGAAGAAACAAAATTCATTAATTCATGTTCAGTAATTGCTTTATCTTGGTCAGGGTGACACTCGTTTGCAAACTAGGTACAATTTAGCCAATTTAGCTACGAGCATGTTTTTGGGAGGTCGGATAAAATCTGAAAGAAAGAAACCCTTACATATACGACATAGATTAGAATTAAATCAGATGTTTTTTTTCTAGAGGAATCCAGACACTAAGTGTGAGAACACTTGCACTGAATAAAATGGAGACTGTAGAAAAATGATGCAATAATATTTGCAATAAACAATGCTAAAATAAACCCTTAAGATTTTTATTTAACTCACACTCATAACATAATATAATATTCCCCCTGCCCCTACACACAGCAGATACGTTAGATATGCATCTTATAAAGAAACAACTGGATGCAAATTCTCATGCTTCTGTACTCGACGGTCAATCTAGCAGCTGTAGGTCCAAGTGGAACTGCTCATCAAGTCAGGAAATCTGTTTCAAGTGTTCCTGATTAAGTATTTGTGTGCAGTATTTCAAATCACAGCATGACACTTCATATTCACCAGTCACACAAATTGCACTGAAATGCTCTGATTGCAGCTAACAGTGATGATCACAGGCAAGTTCGTCCTTTCTTCCTTTAAGCAGCAGCAAAGAGCATCTAACCACCAGCTGGCAGCAAAGAGCCAAAAACAGAAGCCCCTAAAGCCCCCATCTATGTACAGCTGCATCAACATCTGCTCATCTTCACTAACAAGTCTTTAACGTACATCAGCACATAATTCCTTTTCTACAGTACATTTGATTAAATTAAATTCATAAATCAGCCAAGAATACAGAGGTTACCTCCAGGCACAACGACATATTGCTTCAAGTATGTTTAGGATTTATGATGGTAGAATCCTGTTATAGTATGGGCTAGTATACTGTTATTATCTGAGTAGTTTTTACCCCTTATTTGCTCTGGAAACATTCAATCCCATCTCATCAACCCAGAGCACTACGCATCATATTTCCATGTCAAGTCACTGTGTGTGTCCCAAGTGTGTTACATACATGTATATAAATAGAATACTAGCATAATATATCCTACTCATAATCTAGGGATGAGCCTTTGTCTTATATTAATTCTTTATCCTGGTCAGTATTTATGGTGGATTCAGAGCCAATCCTAGAAACACTGGGCGTGAGGCAGGAATACACCCTGGATGTGACACTACTCCATCACAGGGCACCATGAACACAGGCTTACACACACTCATTCACACCTAGTGGCAATTTAGGGGGTGGAGAACCCAGAAGAAACCTATGCAGACACAGGAAAAAACATACAATACTCCACCCACATTTCAACAAGTAAGCTGCACCAGTGTGCCACCACCTCTGTCTTAAAGCCATCCCTAATTCACTGCACAGTCTACAAAATATACACAAAACAGACATTCTGGCTTTAAAGTCTTTAGTTGGTCCAGAATCACTAGCGCTGATGTTTCCTCTTGTACTGGCAAGACAACCAGTGGTGTCCCAGGACACACTGATATTACTAAGATTCCCTAAGCACACTGCTGAGCTTCAACAAACTTTGAGGATTAAGACATTGTGCCCTAAAGTAAAACAGCTTTAACCAATAGTTCAAATCTGGTGATGAAAGTAACTCCCATCTCAATCTGATTCCTTTAGCAAACAAGAAACAGAACAAACCTAAATATTTCTGCAGGATTTATTGTTGCTGACTTAATGAACTGCTAATTAACGCTTACCTAGAAGTTCAGATAAAAGAATTACAGAAGAGATGGACAGAAAATACCTGGTCTGAATCCAATGATGTAGAAGATGGTGTGTGCTTGGTTCTATGTCTTTATATGATACAAGATCTCCTCTTACTCACAGACATTAATAGACCAAATGATTTTCTCTCCTAGGTGTGGTGGACAAATCACCTTCAAGTGAAAATAAAGGGAGAAGAAGCAGCGGTAAACACATTTACCCTTTTTTATAGGTCAAAAAGTTTACAACAGCATCAGCAGGGTGTTAGATACACATGAAGGGCCAATGGAACGTGATGTACTGAAATCTTCTGGCATTACATCTCAGGGAGAATCTCAGAGGATATTTTAAAGCATATAATTTGGCACACTTATTGCCAAAGGCATTAAAAAATGGATATTGAGCAATCATGAATTTTCAATGTCCCCCCCATGGTAGCCATTTTTCAAAATGGCCAAAACTGTTTCCAGATCAATTTTCTTATCAACACTGGATATAATATGATATTGGGGACATATTGAGTTAAATTTACTTCCCATACATAGTTCTTGGGAATTGCCATTTGGATAATACATGCAAGTCACTGAAAGCACAAGATGGCCACCATTTTTCAAGATGGTGGCAATGACTGGTATGAAAATTGTAATTGCAATAAAGTTGCATAAGACTAGGCTACATTTATGATGCAGAATTTGGAGCTTTAGAATTGCACAGAAGCTTCCTTCTATCTCACAAGATGGCAACCATGGCCAGCATAAAAATTGTAATTGAAAATTCATGATGGCTCAATATCCAATTTTTTTTGGAATACCATTGGCTATAAGTGTACCAAAATGCACAATTGCCAATTAACCCAAAATATCTAAAAGACTTGTAGCTACTCTGAAGGAAATATAGTACAACTTACAACTCCCCTTTCACATATGAAACTCGTTAATATATCAGGTAAAAACAACAGATAAATTTTCATTCCCACTCAGTCTTCCATAATGGTAAAGTAATGGTGTCGTGTGTTCCCACATGACTGTATTTAACAGGATGCTACAGAGCACCAACTTCCGCTTTGCTCATGTTCCCACATGACACTAGGGCTGGTTCGATACCAAAATTTTGGGTTTGGTACGGTACCTGGCATGGTAGAACAGATATGATACTACTTGGAAACTAATGCAATAAATAAATTAATAAATAAATCACACAAACTGATGAAAGTAATAAACATCAAAAGTTGTATTGTTTAAACACTGCATTAAATGAGTTGTCTGTCTGTGGGTGACACGTGTAAAAAGAAGGATTTATAAGTAGGCTAATTTTGTAAACGTCTGACTAACGTTATTTCTATAGCGGAGTTATTCTTTCATTCATGAATTCATTAAGGAGTAGACTGCTAAGTAGGCTAAGAAGACAAATGGCAGCCTTAGCACCATCATCATAGTGACTGGCTGTCAGTTAGCCCTGTGTAACGTCAGGTCAGCTAAACGTACATTACAAGCGGGCTAATCTGTTAGCTAGATTCAGGATGGGAAATACTGTGAATAAGCTAACCATGGACAAAGTTTGGTACCCATCATTTAGACAATCTTATTTTCAATTTATTTATGTGATCATCATGCACACCTTCCATTCCTGGAATTCTCTGTACACACTGGGATGTACATGTATCTAACGTTTCATCAGGTTAGATGTATTGTCTCCTCCCACCACATATGACTTGAGACACCATTTGCACAAAGGTGTAGAAGGGGACTCCACATCTCCACTTTCATTGCCCTAAATGCAAAATATCGCCATATCTCACTCAGAGAGCCTTGTTTCTCAGTAAGTTTCTTCAATCTAATGTCACTAGTTCGTTCAGCAGTGGCTGAATCCATAGCGTCTTCCCAAACATAGCTAGATAACTGGAGGCAGTATGGCAGGTCACTGGTCAGAGGGAGAGCTCTTCCACTGTTAGTGTTAGACTTACGTCACACCCACGAGCTGCCGACTTAGTCTTAAAGGGCGGCGAAAGAGTGAACTCCTAAAGGAGCATATAGTGGGGGGAAAAAAAAAAATTCGACAAAATGCAGTAATGTTAACTACCGAAATTTGTGAAATGATAGTGTTTCAAATATCAAATTTACTGGTCAATCAATCAAATCATATCAAATTTACTGATAACATTAAATTACTGGTAACTGGAGCACCCCTACACAACACCATTATAGAATAATAGCGATAAATAAATGGTTTTCAGTGCACGTGTGAATGGGGTATTAGAAGAGTGGCATTAGTCCTGAGCAGCCCTCCATTGCTCTCTACTGGAAGAACTGAAATGGAATGTATAGTGTCCCTGAAGTGTGTGCTGAGTTTCCTGTCAGATCTCCTCATTCTACACACAGCCATCATTTAACAAATGAAACACAGTTGCCATCATTCACTAGTCAAAGGATGCAGAAACATAATTTAAAGTCCAAAATAAAGTCCAAAATAAAGCAGACCAGCAGAAATCATTAAAACCAATTATTTGCCTATTAAATTATCAGTTACTAACATTATGTACTACTTAAATTACATACTTTGTAGTTGGTATTTATATCAATGGATATGTTCAACTCAATACTTGTCTAACTTTAACACTCAAAGTTGTTTCCAACTGCATCTGAAAATGCATTTAGTGGTAAAACACTGCTTTAAAAAGGAAGAAAAAAAACGTAATGTACGTAGGATGCTCCTGCATTGACTTGTGAAAGTTTAAATAAATGTTTGTTTAAAAAAAAAAAAAAAGCCCTAAACATACGTGTGTTTGTGTAGTTAAATGTATTGGCAGGTGCATATAAATCAACCAGTTCCCTAAAAGACAGGCCACAGTCTTACAGAGAGGAACAGGTAGAGCAAGAAGCTCTGTATCTATGACAGGGGCAATAAAACAACTTGAAGGTGCTTAACTGTACCAGTACATTCTTTAAAAAAAGATGTTACGCCAATAACCTTGCATTCTTCTTCATTGCACACCTGATCCAGCTCAGAAACAGGCCAGATGATGAGCTGAGGGGTTGGATCAGGTGTGGAGCACCACAATTGGAGTCTACAAGTTCAACACAGTGGCCCTGAGGTCCAGATATGCACCTTAAATAGGTTTAAGTCCTGTCATTAGATAATTAGTAAAAGTTCCCAACCCTGGTCCTAGAGAACCCCCTGTCCTGTATATTTGTGTTTTCTCTAACACACCTGATTCAACTCCTCAGCTCATTACCAACTCTTCCTGAGCTGAAATGGGTTTGTTAGAGCAGAAGGAACTCACTAATGTGTTGAACAGGATGGGGAACCTGGGCTTTAAAGCGTTTTAAAGTGCACCAGTGGAAAAAAAAAAACAATGGTACACCTTTTTAAAGTATTCAGCTTTAGTCTCAGGCTCGTGTTGTAAATGTTAATTGAAGGGAAACAAAACAAACTCATACCTGGTGAGGACAGACAGCTCACTCCCCCTTCAGTGTGAAGCTCATCACCTGTTTCATCTCCTTTTAGACTCACTCACTGATTTCTGACTTGGGCGCAGTTTGTGTGAACTGCTGGTTTTACTGGAAATAAACTCCAGCAGGACAGTGGGGTCTGTTTTCTCCTTTAAATATCACACAAATTCAGTGACCATCCTGCCGAACAGTATCTCCAAAGCTGAAGAAAGAAAAAAAGCAGTTCAGAAACTCCACGCTACAAATGAAAAATAAGCAGTAAATCCATGCTGTAGTTTATCTTCCCACCCTACCGTGAGTGTGAACTGCGGCGATGTGCGCTCCCAAACTCCCTCAAAGCCCCGCCCATTGACCGGAGCCCAGCCAATAGTAGGGCGCAGGACAAACCAGAGCATGACGGGAAATGTAGGTCTTACTGCATTCACCTTTACGATGTGAAAGAACACTGATGAAATGTTTTAGCGTATATTATTAATGAGGTATGCAAAACTGTAAAGGAAGAAATGACCGTTTTTTTCACGTCAATCATTTTTTCAGACTTTTGGATAAATTGTAACTGTGTTTTCTTAAACTGTAGCAGTTAAATTATCAAAACTCAATTGATGAAAAATATTTATTTCACTATTTTTGTTCATGTGGGATCTGACGTAAGAGGTACTGCACATTTATTTTTTAAGCTGTGTACTAAATGATATGACTGTATTGTGATGAAGCACATCAATGCTGGTGTTAATACTGAAATAAATACCATTTTTATAAAAATTGGCATTTTATGAGTTGAAAATGGCTCAAAAGGCCATCTACTGGTGTAAATCATCCTGAATCTTGCAAGGCCGATGGTGATGTAGAGTTGGCCATTTGGTACATCATGAAATTTTTTATTAAAAAAAAATAAACATTAGACGTCCTCTAACCCACGTCCCCGAGCCCTCACCCTTGAGTGGGAGCTGGTGAAACCAGTCTCATTTTCAAATATATGTTGATTGAGACTCACTGAGCAACTCCTGCACACCCATCCACATCCCACCTCCACACCCTGCCCCCTCCCCTCTCCTCTCAGTCCCTTGCCCACATTTTTAGTATTTTTCAAAAAATATGCAGTGGGTGGAGTTAGGTCCAGACCTGGGGGAGAAATTACAACTTTAGCAACTTTAAGCTCCTCCCACTCAGCAGAATCACATCATACCACGAAAAAAGCTTGTTTCCTGATATGTATGTCAAAGGGTCATTATGATATGTGTGTCAATTTCCTTCATAAACCTTATAAATCAACCTGACTTGATTGAAAATATATGCACACTGTATTTTTAAAAACATTTTTTTGAAAATCAGGTTCTGTTTCACCCCTTCTAACTGCGAGTGGCGATGTTTAACACCTGAATGTGCTCTCGTGTTGGGGGGGTGTCTGTCCTCCAAAGCTGTGCCTTTTCTTCCACCATGGTATGTGTTTACAATCCTCGCTCTGTCTGAGCATTGGTTGTGAATTGCTAGCATAGCTTGTTAGCTTACATTCTGCAGTTTCCAAAATAGTTGTTGCTATCTTACTCGCAGCTCACAGCAGCTCATGTTATCAGAGCCACCATTATCAGAGCCATAGGTGCTGATTCTGAGAAGGTTGAGCTTTAATGTCAGATGGTTAGAGATGCAGATCTAATCATCTATCTGAAAGCACTTTAATGTCAACCACCAAAGTGTAGCTATTAGCAAAGTCTGGCACTATGAGCTATAAAAAATGGACAAATTTGTCATTAAAAATCAAAAGCCTTAAGTAACTCCAATACTACTGATGATAGTTGTGTGACCTCTGCCAGTGATCAGACAAGAAACAGTGAAAATAACAGCAGCAGCAACGAAGCAGAGAGTCAAAAGCATAAGGGTGAACATATCAAGTTAGCTGGAAAACAACATTCCCCTGGATCTTTTATGATGATGCCTTAAAAGACAAGATATTCTGTGAAATCTGCTCTGCAGCTAAACAACGTGCACCTAACTATTACACGCTACCAAGAATCCTACAAGGCTTTTGTAAAAGATGGGTTTTCCATTTGGACAAAAGCACTAGAAAGATTCCGATTTCACAAAAGGCCTAATCTGTATCAAGCTGCAGTTAGCGTTGTTGGCAGTGCCAATGCTGGTGTTAATGTTTTAACTGCTCTTACATTCTAATTAAGCAAAAGCAGATGGCTGAGGCAAGAATTGCTGTTGTTGGGTGTACTATCATCCAGTGTCTTCCATGCCAAGGATTAACATTTCAGGGCACACAAAGTAGTAGTCCAATTTCAGCCCAATTTCAACTTGCATGGCTCGCAAGGGTGTTCTCATGAAATTCTGAACAAGATGACTGAAATTATGGCCCATGATGCACTGTGAACACAATTCAAAGAAATAAACTGTTGTTACTAATCTTAATTTTTGTTTAAATTCTCTTTGCTGATCAGAAAATGTCGAGGACTTTTATGATGCTGCAGCAAATGTTCCTGGGATTCAAAGAGGTCTACAGGCTCATGTACAGGAAGAGGAGCCCTGAGCCCTGTACATCCACTGTATATCCACTGTATGGCACATGTTATTCATTTGGTGGTGCAGAATGTCCCTGAAAATGTTCCAGCATGTCACAACTTCACTGTACTTATTTGTGACCTGATAGCCTTTATTAGAAATTCCCCAAAGCAACTTGTTTGGTTTGGAATTTAACGACAAAGAAGCACAGTCATTGAGACCTCTGTGGCCAACATGCTGGACAGCAAAACTGTCTTGTTACAGTTCACTGCTTCAAATTATAGTGCACTAATATAATTTCTCGAGGACTTATGTGTAAATGACAAAGGTTAATCAGGAAGAAAAGCAAATGGTCTGCTGTTGCACCTGCAGAGATTTGGAGTTTTTCTCTCATATGGAAATGGTCAATTCAGCACTCCCAAAGAGCCAGTTGCACCTACACAATGCTGCCCAGATGACTGAAATGCTCCAAGGCAGCATATAGTGTATCTTCACAAAAAAGGATTTAATGAATTTTGGAAAAACATGACTACAGCCCGCTAAATTAGGGTCCAGCTGTGCCAGGACTAAGCCGGCCAGATAAATTTGACTAAGAAAAATCTCACGCCGACTGGAAGATGGGGTGCACCACCACGCAGCTTTCAGTGTCAGAAGCAATTTACAGATAGCAACCTTACAAGGTAATGGATATGACATCATTATCTTTGGACTGTAGGTGCAGTCATTCTGAATTCATAAACATGCAAGATATTGAAGCTTTTGTGACAGTAAAGTGTGACTATGAAGCCGTTGTGCAGTTCTATGGGGATGATTTGGATAAATGCAGACTAATGCTGCATCATGACATGTGCATTGACATAGCAAAACAAGGACTTTTTAAACAAAACAAAACACTTTTTAATACGTAGTGGGATTACTGAAAGTGAATCAAGGAGACTCCTTGAGAATGATGCTGCCCGAACTTACCATACGAGTGACACTTGCACTGACTGCCCCTGTGACATCTTGCACTTCAGTAAGGTCATTTTCAGGTCTACGGCATCTTCAGTCCACAATGGGGCAAAGGAGACTGAACCAGAAGGAATTCTAATCCAGGTATCATAGCAGATGAATTCATCAAACACACAGCCCAAGGAGAAACACTTTTGTCCTAAAAAGCTAATGCCCACCTCGACCTCAGTGTGTGAGAATGCTGGGCCTAATCCTATGTTTATAATATTAGAATAGTTCATAATAGTAGCTGGGTGTGCATGGTCAAGTGTTTATGGTTAATCGACTGCATTTGCATGTGTGTGTGTGTGTGTGTGTGTGTGTGTGTTTTCCTTAAGTGAATAACATTAGATAGGATTGGATTTTAGCCAATTGTTGTAGTTTTGAATGATTTTTCAGATTTTACATATTTCAATGGTATGGTCCATGCACAATTTGAAATGAATAAGGATTGATAAATTGTGTTATCTGTTGTTTTAAAAATGACCCAATTCACCTGTAGTATCTTACCTTAACTACCCAAAGTAGTTTTGTCATTAATGAATGACATAAGGGATTGTCCTCTTTTGTCATTTATAAGATGAAATTCACACAGAGTATTTTATGTAGCACAAAATCTACAGTATTTTTATTCATATTGTATTCCTAAACAGGGATATCTTTGAGAATGTACTTAAATTTCAGTTTTAATTGATATTCACAAAATGATTACATGAATTAAACTGAATTTACACAATATTCTCTACCTCAGCACATTATTATTATTAAAATTCTAGTAACAGCTCAAAGTTGCTTGAAGTTAACCATCAACTTTTTCTAACTAAGCAAAATATTGAAGTTGGACTGCAAGCACTTTAGTTTACCACACCAATGAAATTAATTTAAATCACTGGGGGGGGGACTGGTTCTGAGAACTTGCCCAAACAGTGTTGTTGCGTGACTGAGAGGCATGTAGGGAAACACAAAGCTATTGTGTGCACTCCTCAGACTCCCCCTCTCTGTTTAACCCCACACTACATTCCCTTATGCATTCCACAGCTTCCACACACACAGCACTGAAAATGAACTCACATATTTAGTGCTAAGTTAAAAAGTCTTATCCTTATGTGAATGACAATGATAGTAGAATATCATACATTAGATCATTCTGCATAGTGTTTTAGATCAGTTTTTCCTCATACTTTCAGAATTAGGTCCTGGGAACCGCCAAGATGATGTCCTTTGGAACTAGTGGAGCCTTCCTGTGTGCTCGTTTCCATACCAAGTACCACTAGTAAAGCTGCCACCTCACAACCATGACCCCATGTGGGAAGCCTAAAAGAATCATGCTTATTCTCTTTCCCATTCTCATTTTACTGAGGAATTAAGCAGGTAGATTCAAGGATATGAAAATAAAGCATGACAATTATTAGTTTCTTGCTAATAAGTCCAATTTATTATTGTTAAATGTGTGCCATTACTGACATACAACTTGTGCTGGTAATTCTAGTGTTTCTCTTACTATTATGTAACACACTCAAGACTCTTGGGAAATGAAACTTCTGGCACGAAGGCTAGCCCACATGGTCCACATAAAAAGTTAATGCCGACACCTTTCTGTTTTAACTAGCAATAACTTTTTCAGCAGTTTGTGCTACAGTAGCTTTTCTGTGGGATTGGACCATATG
>JAOTRR010000059.1:24716581-24729555 GCA_028570945.1 Gogo arcuatus
ACCTGCTGGTTCAACCTGACTCCTCGCCGTTCACAGCCGATGCTCGACCACACCCCCGCTACCACAAAGTGTTTTGTAAATATAATTTTATTTTTACAGTTTAACATTCCCGGGAAAATAGCGAAGAAAAATTCTTAAGAACTCATGCTGCACTTTTCCAATTTAGCTACAAATCGAATGATCTATAGAACTCATTTGTCCTGCCCCCGTAAACAAACTGACAGCTAGTTAGCAGCAAACATAAACTGTTTGGGTAGTTTCAAGTGTGCTGCTTCCCCCATGTTAATTCCCTTTCCAAACCAGCCCTTATGTATTAAAAAGATGATTGAAGATGATTGAGTGTGTGAGTGTCTAGGAACATTACCAAGATGGCCACAGAGTAGACAACATTTACTAGAAAGAACTCATAGTTCTTTTCCGCTGGGAGTGGCTTGCGGCTGATGTACAGCACGGGATGCTCTTCACCCTCCATGACCTGTGAGAGCACGACACCCAGGTACATCGCTGAAGTGTCTGTCTGGACGATGAACGGTAGGTCAAAGTCTGGGTTTCAGAGGACGGGGGCGGTGATGAGGGCCTTCTTCAGGGCCTGGAATGCCTGCTCTGTCTGGTCAATCCACTTCACCTTCTCTGGCTCACTTTTCTTGGTGAAGTCTGAGAGGGAAGAGGCTAAAGAGGCTAAAGAGGAGAAGTTAGGCACAAATCTGTGACAGTACCCAGCCAGCCCCAAGAACGCACGTACAGTACCTGGCACTTGGTGGTGGGCCAGTTGTACTTCTCCACGGCCTCCACTTTCTTCTCCTGCCGCATCAGTAGCCCCCGACTGATGCAGTAACCCAGGTACTGTGCTTCGTTCAGCCCGAGGTGGCATTTCCAAGGGTTGGTGGTGAGCCCAGCCTTCCTTAGCTCCCCCAGGACGGATTTTAGGTGGTGCAGGTGGTCAGCCCAGGTGGAGGAGTGGATGATGATGCCGTCCAAGTAGGCAGTGGCAAACTCTCGGTGGGGGCGCAGCACAATATCCATCAGTCGCTGGAAGGTGGCTGGCGCCCCATGGAGGCCAAACAGGAGGACCCGGTACTGCCAGTGGCCTGACGCGGTGGTGAAGGTGGTTTTGGGGTGGGCCTGGGGTGTCAGGGCCACTTGCCAGTAGCCCTTAGTAAGGTCCAGGGTGGAGATGAAGTGGGCCTCCTGAGCCTGTCGATCAGATCATCCACTCTGGGTGGGGGTAGCTGTCGAAGTCTGAGATGGCGTTGAGTTTTTTGAAGTCATTGTATAGTCTCAGACTTCCATCGGGCTTGGGCACCACCACGATGGGGCTTGACCAGGGGCTGGTGGACTCCTCGATGATCCCTGTTCACAGCATTTGAGCCACCTCCTCCTTGATCACAGGATGGCAGGCCTCTGGTACACGATGGGGCGTTGACGAATTACCACCCCAGGGAGGGTCTGGATGTCATGCTGGATCAGGTGGGTCCAGCCTGGCTCTGCTGTGAACACATTTGCGTACTGGTCCAGCAGCTCTCCCAGCTCTTGGCGCTGTTGTCCAGAGAGCTCTTCTTCCAGCTGGACCAGTGCACACCCTGGAGGACCTGGGGACGCAAGGGCGTGGGCTGAGAGCAGAGGAAGGGGCTCAACCCAGCGTTTCAGCAGATTACTATGGTACAGTTGAGTGTCCTTGCGCTTACCCGGCTGCTGCAGGTGGTAGTTCACTGGCCCAACACGCACAGCCACCATGGAGGGAACCTGCCACCACGTGAGGAACTTGTAGTTGGCGGTGGGGAGGAGTAGCAGCACGCGATCTCCGGGCCTGAACTCCCAGGGCTGGGCCAAGCGGTTGTAGTGGCGGCTCTGCCTGGCCTGGGCGACTAGCATGTGTTCACACACGATGGGAACCACTTTGTCGATGTGCACTTGTATTTCCCTCACATGCTTGATCGTGGTCCTGAATGGGGAGGACTGCTCTTCCCAGGCCTCGTTGGCCACGTCCAGCAGGCCCCGGGGCCTTCTCCCAAACAGCAGCTCAAAAGGGGTGCAGTCTGTGGATGTTTGGTGGTGTCTCCCGAACGGCAACAAGACGTAAGGGAGAAGGAGGTCTCATTTCCGGCCATTTTTGTCCACTACTCACCAGAGCATTCGTTTCAGGGTCTGGTTGAGCCTCTCAACCAGCCCATCAGTTTGTGGATGGTACACCGATATGTAAATCTGCCTGACCTGCAACAGCTGATACACATCTGCCATTAATTTTGACACAAAGGGTGTACCTTGGTCTGTGAGTATGTCCTTCAGGAGCCCTATGTGGGAGAACAGCAGAACCAGTTCCCGGGCGATGTTCTTAAAGGTGGCTTTCCGCAGGGGAACTGCCTCAGGGTACCAGGTGGTGTAGTCTACGATGATGAGGATATGCTCATGGCCCTGGGCAGACTTAGGAAGAGGACCCACCAGATCCATGCCCACTCTCTCGAAGGGAACGGCAATGATTGGGAGCAGCAAGAGCGGGGCAGGAGCGGGTCTTTGGGGGGGCAGTGTGCTGACATTGGGGGCACTGCTGGCAGAAGTTCCTGACCTCTGCATTCATCGCTGGCCACAGGAATCGGTCCTTGATCTTTTCCAGGATGCTCTGGCTGGCCAGGTGGCCGCCCAAGGGAGTGGGCCAGGTGCATCACCACATCCACCCTCGAGCGGGGAACAACCAGCAGGTTGACGTCTTGGCCCTGCCATTCAGTGTGGTGATACAGCAACCCCTGGCAGACTAGGAAGTAGGAGCTGTAGATTGGCTACCCCGGCTGCTGGTCTTTGCCCTCAATGAAGCGCACCTGCCCCGGCAGTTCTTCAACCGTTCGTCCTGCTTCTGCTCCTGCCCAAAGTTCCCTACACGTGTCACCTGCTTAAACACACGAGAGTGGGTTAGAGGTGGTGTGTAACTCATCTTCCGCAGCACAGTCCTCAGCTTCCCCGTGTCCCCCAGCCAGGCATATGTCTTGGGGTGGTGTAGTGCGGTCCCACAGTCTCTGTGGGCCCCGGCGTCTCCTCATCCTCTTGGCGGCCGGCAGTTTTCTGGGGAATCCGGTCCAGTCATGACCTAGGAGGAGAAGGAGAAGGAGATCAGACACCACACCTACAGACACTTTCCACTCACCCGTCTCATTCCCAATGCGGACGTTGGTGGTGGCCACCTTTTGTGCGTCCCCGTGCACGTAGGTGACCTTGACGGTACCACCATGCCCCGTAGCCATGGGCAGGATCGAAGGCCGGACCAGCGTGATGGTGCTGCCCGAGGACAGAAGGGGTTTCACTGGCCGGCCCTCTACCCGCACAGGGGGGCTTGGTAGATGAGGGCTGGTAGGTGAGTGGATGAAGTGGCTAGTGAGCCATGGTTTCTGGGCTGGGGTGGAGGGCGGTTGCTTAGGTGTGGTGGTCATGGGCTCGTTGTTAGGCAAGGGTGGGTGTACGAGGCGGGGGTGGGGGCCTTCAGGCCCCCATGTTGGCCCAGGGAGTAGAGGGGGAGGGCTCTGTAGCTTCCGACCTTGGGCTTGTAGCTCCTTGTTTCCTTATGTCCAGGGTTGCCAAGACACACACAAGGGCTCCCACTAGCTCAGTGGGGGTCTTGGGTGCCCTCATCCCGACGGTCATGCACTCTTCTGGGGGCAATGCCTGGAGAAACCGGTCCATGGTGACCCGCTCCACGACCTGCATCGCTGTGTGTTGCTCGGGCTGTAGTCAGCGCTTGGTGGTCCTCAGCAGCAAGTTCATCTGGCTACAGGGATTGATATCTGCCTGGTACACTCAGTGGTGGAACTCTGTTGTGGCCTGGCAGACGAAGAATCTGCAGTGCCCCAGGATCTGCTCTTTCAGGAGCAGGTAATCATCTGCCACAGCCGGCAGGAGGCTGAAATAGGCCAGTTGGGCCTCCCCGGTGAGGAGGGGAGCCAGAGCCTGGGCACATTCCTGTTCGGGACAACCGTCTCTACATGCTGTCTGCTCGAACATGTAGAGGTAGGCTTCCACGTTGTCGGAGGGGGTGAGTTTGTGTAGCAGATGCAGGGCCTCTTGGCGGGGGTCCAGGAGGCGGCCGGGGTGGGGAGAGGCTCTGGCTTGCTGCTGCAACAGCTCCTGGGTGGCGACTTGTAGGCCCTTTGCGAGCTCCTGTGTTACTTGCTGTAGGTGCTGTAAGAGTGGTTCCATGTGGGGGTGGTTGGGGGTGTTGTGCTCAGACCCAAATTCTCAACCAGTGTACGACTCACGCTGTGAGGTGAGGAGAACACAGGCACACAACCCAAGTCTTGGTGTAAGGAAACGTGAGGACGTTTAATGAATTTTTGTGAATGGGGAAGTGCAGCAGGAGTGAGAGGTGAGATGAGTGCAGTCAGAGCAGGAGGCGGGGAGCCCAAACTGGCCTAGGGCGAGGTCGCTGACAGGAGCTAGCTGTGCCGTATCCTGGCGGTGGTCCGGTGGCGGCGCAGATCGCCGGTGTAATGTTTGCTGAGCTCGAGCTCATCATTCGCTGTTCATCTTCGGCGTCCATGAGTTTGCCTGGGCAGATAGAGGAAGAGAGCGAATCAGCTGTCACGTGGTGAAACTCCGACTAACCTTTTTCTGTTGTGGCGCCTTTTTATACTCCCCTGGTTGCTCGAGGAAGGTGAATTAAGGTGCTGATTATGCCGCTCCAGCCGTGCGTGATCAGCGGGTTCCATGCCGTAGCCATGCTGTCTCGGGCTGTCCAAAACGATAGGAATTTTTTTTAAGGAATTTTAAGCCTTCATTCACATGTACCCTTAGAGCACAGTGAAATTCTTTCTCTGCATTTAACCCATCTGGAGATGTGAGCACACATACCCAGAGCAGTGGGCAGCTATGCTGTAGCACCCAGGGAGCAGTTGGGGGTTAGGTGCCTTGCTCACAGGCACTTCAGCCATTCCTGCTGGTCCAGGGGATCAAACCAGTGACCTTTTGGTACCAAAGCTGGTTCTCTAACCATTAGGCCATGGCTTCCCCAATAGTGCTGAAGTGCCGCTGTTTCTTCAGCACCATGGGAGCGGCTGTGCGAGGAGCAATGCACTGCTTTGGCAGCGGTTCTCCTGGGCCACCGTCACACAACGAAATCTAATATGCACCCAATGCAATGACTTATTTGATATTAGAGGGATACATTTATGCTTCCATGTCTGTGAAACACATTTTAACTTATTAAACAATCAATAACCTCTACATTTAAATCAAATGTGCTGGGTTGGTTATTGAATTTTGCCTGGTGAAAAAGGGAATTAAACAAAAAGCAGGAGGGAACAGTGGAAACACTAAAATTATATAATAATGACAAGCACATCAAGCCTAGTCAACAGAAACCGAACCAGCTTTGAATGAAGATTAAGGAGAGAGAGAGAGAGAGAGAGAGAGAGAGAGAGAGAGAGAAAGAGCAGTGCCTTTATGTGGTTGGAGAGCTCTGCACAATGTGCTCTTTGAATCACATAATACAAAATAACATTTACACAGAGAGCCACCAGACACTTCCCACATTGAAGATAGATGATAATAATCTCACTCTATAACAAGTGCCATCATACTGCATGTCATTTTAGTTTGACAAGAACAGAAAGAGCACTATAAATGTAAGAGAGAGAGGAGGAGGGGGATAATTTCACCTGTAATAACAGTGTTGGCTTTACTACTGACTCTCAAACCTGTCCACCTGGACACTGAGGACTTCTTTCCCTTCCCTTCTTCCTTCACATGCTACATAGCAGTACGAACAACTGCTTCTCTCTTTCTAAAACCCACACTGGGATTCTGGTAGTGGGGTCAAAAGTCAACAAACAGGTGGGCTGATATGCAGGTCTAGGTTTGCCATTACCAGCTGATGGTCAATCCAATATTCTGCCCCCTCATGGCATGAATCTATAGAACATTTCTGACATCTTTACAAATCTGACATTCACAATATTGACAATAATAAAATCAAATCAGATGCCAATGTAGATGTATCGATGAGGTTTTATATTTGTACTTTTTTGTGAAGCTGATTTTTGTAATGATAGTAAGCCAATGTTCTGTGCAGACACTTTTCTATCCCAATATTATACAATTGAAATTTAGCTGCCTAGTGTCATGCCTTCTAGCTACTTAATGCCAGATCTGACTGTTCTTCCCAATTCATGCACTGAAGTCACCCATCCATCATCCATGCCTATCCGATTCAGCTACTTATAAAATCAGTCTGCTATATGCTATGTAGCAGTTACAGTAAGTGATAACAGGACATAACTTGTTAGCACTGGTAAATCACAGTAAGTATAAAACATGCTGCTGTAGGAAAATTATCTCCAGGGTGGTAACAATCACTCTGCTTTGCATCAAGCTACCTCACACCACCCTGTTGTTGATTATTTTCCTGTACCATCACAGACCCCAGTGTTTTATTCCATATTACAATAGCTTTTGGTCACTTTGTCAATACCAGCTTTTGTAGTAATTGTATCGAACTCCTTTAACAGCTACATATTCTCTATATTCTATTATGCTTCATTCTGACTCGTGTCTGCAAAATAAACTGCAAATATATTTTGCTCACTGTAAACAATACTGATTGCATTTTACATTCTATTTCAACCTTCTATTTCTGCAACTCAAAAGTAAAAAACAAGCTAATTGTGTTTCAGCTGAATGTGTTCAGTGTGATCAATCCTATGTTGACAACTTTTTGAAGAACTTAGCATTTCTGAAAGACACCTGCGAGTTTTAACAGAGCTCTGTGTGTGTCAGACTGTTCACTTTAAAAGATTACACACCCTGAGATGCTACTGCTGTTAAAAGTTATACACAGGTCTCTGAAAGGCTCCAAATCTAACCAGCCACTTAACAAAGTGGATATTGTGTGGGATGCTGGAAAAGGCATCAGTTGTAAGTGCAGCTGTGTGTCTGGACTCTGAGCTGTAGTGAAAACCATATGCTCAGCACCTTCAAAACATTCTTCACATAGGAGGAATGAGGGTAACAAAAATAACATGCTGCTTTGAAGAGGTTCAAAGCATCTGGTTTTAACAGTGCACCCAAGTGTGTGTGTGGGTATCTGGGAATGTGAAGACTGCCTTTGACCATGAGAACAAGGAAGGAGGAAAGAGAGAGAAAAAGACGTACAGCAGTTTTCCCCTCTGGAAACAATTGGACTTTTGTTTCACACACACGTAGTACCCTAGTGCCTTTGGATAAAGAGAGAGAGAGAGAGAGAGAGAGAGAGAGAGAGAGAGAAGGGGTATGTGTGTGAAGAGTGTAAGAAAAATACACTGTGGGAAATCATTTTCAATTCCAAACAGCAACTTTTGAGTGTTTCACATGACATCAGATCACAAATACTTTAAAATACTTCAAAACAATATTAACATTCATTATTCCATCTCCAGTAAGCACATTATCCTTATCAGGATCAAACCAAGGACTCTGAAGCTGTGAGGTGGCAACGCTACCCTCCTAATATCACCACCATAATAATAGCATCCGGTCATGAAAGTACTGTTTTTTGAAGCCTATAGAGTTATATTATATTTAAATAGAGATATTTGAATTATCCTCTCTCTCTCTCTGTCTCTTTTTGGCAGCTTTCAGACAGTCAGTGTGACAAAGGCTCCTTTCTTGTTCTATAATAACTGCAACATGTGTGCACATAGCTCCATTCCAGACAATGCTCTTACTCTAGCATAAATTTATTGAGACAAAACACTTGTGGTTTCTCTCTCTCTCTCTCTCTCTCTCTCTCTCTCTCTCTCACACACACACATACACACACACACACACAGATCTATGTAATGTGTGGTCTAACGAGTCAATGATGTAATGTCATAGATTATGTAGTACATGTTCTTTCAGCTCAAAAACTATAACACACACACACACAGTCTTTCTCTTTCTCCTCGTACAAACACCTACCTGCTCATGTCTTAGACCATGTCACGCCACTAGACCCACATTTATATTTGCATATTTAACACTGCTCCTGATCACTGGGTGGCAGCATCACACAGAGTGGAAACACAGCACTACACATAGTATGCCAGGACAGAGAATGCTTCATGTCTACACTATTTCTAATCTTATCATGATGATTAGTGTGCACTCACAGATCACACTTTCTTTATATACCTACACATTTACACTTCTGTATCAGGTTTTTTGAGGCTTACCCACAACTACACTTGTATGTTCTATAAAACACATTGTGTCTAATTCAGCTTTGCTATATATGAAATGTTGCCCTTCATCTTCAGTCTAAAAGAACTGTTATCTGTTTCACAGGAGTAGTCCAACTGAGCTGAAATTTGGTATACTGCATATTTTGGCTCAGCTCTAAATAGATTTCTAATGAGTTAATTAATAAACATGCCATCAGCCAATCAGATTTCAGCTGGCACTTGACAGGGTTAACATTGAGTTATTGTCATAAGACTTGAATGCTATGTCCCTCTAGTCAGCCTATCGCAACCTCCTACTAATAAGCCACTGGGGGGCACTACTCCTTCACTCACTTCCAGTAACCACTTTATCCTGGTCAGGGTCCATGGTAGATCTGGAGCCTGTCCTGGGAACACTGGTGGTGAAGTGGGAATACATCCCAGACAGGACACCACTCCATCACAGGGCACCATGTACACACACATTCACACAATAGTCATTGTGTGAAATACATATTCACATATGAACAAGTAACTTTGCGAGTGGTGCTTCTCCCTGTGTCCTCTGCAGCCTCTCGTACCTCCTATGATTTTCTCCTGATGCATGCTGTTTGATTTCACAAATTCCATTGTGACTAATAGAGAAAACTTGGTGGCAGACGTTGGTGTTGGCCTTGTAAACATTCTCTTTCACGCATCCCAGCCATTGGTAGTCATTTATCCATTCCCTTATGTATTTTTGTCTTTATCTTTTCTCTTTTCTTTGCTGATGGACTATGATTGGCATTTTTTAAATCTTGCGCCGCTGTCAGGTGTAGTGTAGCAACGCTGCTGCACTTATCACTGGTTGTGCCTCATGACCAATGAGAAGCGTATTCTCTGTCTAGATAGTGGAACATAACATGACTGACATGCTGAGGGACAGCAGCAGGGTTTCCTTCTGTCTTAATAGTAATATAATATTATATTATTTTTAAAAAATAAGTGTAATAGTTCTCTCCCATAGATATGCATTGAACTGATTCTCAAAAATACAGAATAAAGTGCGTCCCGTATCAGTTTAATGGAACACATCTTTTATTTTCCAATTAAGGAGATGATTCCATATTTTATGGGACGGTTGGCAACCCTATCACAGTTAGCCATTCAAGCTCAGGTTTAGACCTCTAACCCTAGAACTGTGAGGCTATTTCATTGGTTCAAGCCATAAATATTTGCCTTTTGGCCCATTTAGCCCTGTCTACTCAAATTTAAGATAATTTGCATAATACATTAAATTTATTTTTGTGATTTTTTAAAATATAAAACTGGTGTCAAAACTCAGTAGAATCTGAACCTGAAATATTATCAAAAACATTACTTTATAGTAGTTTTTTTTTTTTTGCAATCCAGATTTCCCAGATTAATCGACTGGGATTTCTAATTTAATATCCTTCATACCCTGCCCTGTTGAATTCTCACATGTGAAGGTGTTGATTAATTTTCTGTAATTTTCTGTAATTTTCTGTAACATTAGTGTGAGATTTATCGCTGTACTGTGAAGGAAGGACGCACTATTTTGTTTATAAAGCAAACACTGAGGTACTGACTTGTGGTGAAGTGTGTATCACACTGACCAGGAAATGCAGATGGTCAAGTTTATATTATTGTATTAGCATTATATAATAGTGATATATGTAGAAGCACCTCAAAACAGATCAGATCTGGGGCAACATGTGATATGATCTTGATTCTGACCTAAAACATAGCTGACAGCCTTTCATATCATATTAAATAAAGGGGCTATAGAGCAAAGTGGCAAACACTGCCTTCTTGTTCTGAGCTATTTAGCACCAGATCATCTTTCATGATGGACACTTCAGCACAGGCTGAACCAGTGTTTAACATTTAAAGCAAGCTGCCTCACAGTTCCAGTGTCCTGGGTTTGACCCTGAGCTCCAGTTACTATCTGTGTGGATTATCAAGTTCTCCTCGTGTCCATGTAGGTTTCCTTTGGTCTCTCCAGTTTCCTCCCATCCCCAAAAACATGCCAGTAGGTGAAGGTGTAAATAAGTGTGTGAATGTGTGTGCATGGTGCCCTGCAATGGACTGGTATTCCACTTGGGGTGAATTCTCCCTCTTCATGCTCAGTGTTCCTGTGAAAGACGCTAAATAGGACAGAATTGCATTAATATAAACATGTAATTTGCCTTGTAGAGGAACTACTGCCAGAGCTGCTGTTACAGAAAATTAATCAACACCTTCACATGTGAGAATTCAACAGGGCAGGGTATGAAGGATATTAAATTAGAAATAACATAAAGGAAGATGCATGAGGAAAATGCAAGAAACTTGCCTGGCGCTCTCAAATGTCGCAGATGAGGTTTTTCCAGCAGCTCCAAAACCCACCCCAACAGCCAAGCCCTCTGTACGAGAAACACACACACACACAAACCCCCGTCAATATCTTCTACAGTGTGTAATTACCTAATTTAAGCAAGTTCAGGCATAAGATTACACGTATGCTCTGAGATAAAGGGTGGTAAGGAGAGCGTGAGACATGAGAGGTTGTGTCCTCTCAGTGAGGACATGGTACATTAGGCAGCAGTTCATCTTGGGGGAAAAAAATGCCAGACCTGGGAAGAATCCATTTTTAATCCTTTCTGATATTTTCAGTACAAACACACCAGTGTACCCTCATGCAACGCTGACTTAACATATTTAACTCACCAAATACAGTGTGTTCAGAAAGTATTCTGTCCCCTTCACTTTTTTGCATACTTTAGACAGTTAAAATAGATCAAATGTACTACACTGCCATCAATCTACACACAATAATCCAATAATGACAAATCAAAACAAAACTGTTTTGACAAAAGTTAGCTAAGGATTCAGACCCTTTATTCAGTACTTTGTAGCACCTTTAGCAGTAATTACAGCTATAAGTCTCCATGGGTAAATCTGTACAAGCTTTGCATACTTGGATTTGGGCAGTTTCCCCTATTCTTCAGTCATCCAAGACCTCTCAAGTTCAATCAGATTGGATGGGGGGAGACATCTATGAACTGCCATCTTTGGGTTTCTTTAGAGATGTTCTAAAGGGTTCAAGTCTGGGTTCAAGGGCATTCAAAGGCTTCCCCCAGAGTCACTTCAGCGTTGCCTTGGCTGTATGCCTTGGGTAATTGTCATGCTGAAAGGTGAAACTTTGTCCCAGTCTGAGGTCATGTTCACTCTGGAGCCTCTTCAAAGATCTCTCTGTATTTGGCTGCATTCATTCTTCCCTCAATTCTGACCAATCTCTCTGTCCCTACGGCTGAGATGCACCCCACCATGCTTCATGATGCTGCCACCACCATGCTTCACTGAACAGGCAGTTTTACAAGTTGATAAGTAGTACATGGATTTTGCCAAATGTAGATCTAGTCAATACCATGTTGTAACCATACTTTACCATGTTACCATACTTTAATTTAGTAATTTTCCTTAGAACCTCCAATGTAGAAGAAGGGTGACGCATCTGTTCTATTTAAATGTATTATTGACATTTTTCAAAGCTAAGCTGTTGAGTGACAACTTTCAGTTTGCCAAAAACACCTAAAAAACAAAAATCCTGTACAGTTCCGGAACAACATCCTATGGACAGATGAGACAAAGATAAACTTGAACAAGAATGACAGAAAGGTATGGAGAAGGGAAGGAACTGCTCTTGATCTGAAGTATCCCAACTCATCTTATGGCATGGACAGTTATGGCTGCCAAAGGAACTGGTTCACTTGTGTATATTGATGATGTGACTACTGAGAAAAGCAGCAGGATGAATTGTGACATGTTTGGGGCTATATTATCTGCTCAGATTCAGCCAAATGCTTCAAAACTCATTGGACACTGCTTCACAGTGCAGATGGACAATTACCTGAAGCATACTTTGAAAGCAACCCAATACTTTTTTAAAGCAAAGAAGAGAAATGCTCTGCAATTGCCAAGTCAATTACCTGACCTTAATCCAACTGAGCTACATTTCACTTGTGGGATGCAAAATACCCCAGGAACTAGGAGGAAGTGAAGACAGCTGCAGTATAGACCTGGACGAGCATCACCAACACGGTAAGAGGGTTTTGCAATGGTCAAGTCAGTTGCTTCTGTTTATAGTTAAAGGTTTCAGATTTAAGAAAATTAGTTTTACAAATTGTAACTAGCATTTTGAAAAGTTACAGAACATTTTCTATACTATATACCTCTATTTTCTTTCCTGTATCTTTAAGTGTGCTATGTATGGGGTAAAACTACTAGTTTCTAATCATAAATAAGCACTAGATTTTGTTATAAGCACATGTCAATATTGCTGAAATTGGTCAAAATGACAAAAATGGAAATGAACGTCAGTAGGGTTTTAGGAGATGACACATTCTTTCCATCAAAACACCACAAAAGAGCATGTCCATAGACTTCAGCCAGGCAAGTAAGTGTCTTGCATCTATGATGGGATCATGGTGGCTTGGCATTATGTTGAGCTTTTCTTCAGAAAAGGATGTCTTTTATGAAGTTACAAGCATCCACATGGCCCCTCAACCTTGTTCAAGTGTCCTTAAAGGGATGACATTCACTGGGTGCCTTTCACACACAGCTTGACTGGGATTCCAGCACCAGACACAGGAAGCCGGGGATGTCAATACAAGATCAGTGGCAAAGTCCTTGAAGTAACACTATATGGTCAAAGGTTACAGGACACCTGACCATCACCATCACAACCATACAGTACCAGTCAAAAGTTTGGACATCATTACTCATTCATAGGTTTTCCTGTATTTTGACTATTTTCTACATTGTAGAACAATA
>JAOTRR010000059.1:24815140-24825754 GCA_028570945.1 Gogo arcuatus
TGATGGAGCATTAATGCAGAAAAGTACATTGAGATTTTGGAGCAACATATGCTGCGTTCAGGACCACATCTTTTCCAGGGATATTTCAACAAGACAATGCAAAATCATTCTGTACACATTACAAAGGCATGGCTGTGGAAGAAGAGGGTGCTTGTCCCTTCTGTGCCCGGTAGAGAATGTGTAGCAAATTTTGAAATGAAAAATGACAACGATGACCCTGAACTGTTGTACATCTGAAGACCAGTTTGCAGGAAGAATGGGGAAAAAATAACATCTGAAACGGTTCATCACTTGGTGTCTTCGGTCCCTAAACATATTTTAAGTGTTATGAGAAAGAATGGCAACATTATAAAGTGGTAAATACTTTACCGTCCCAAGGTTTTTTGAAACGTGTTGCAAGAAACAATATCGAAGTGTTTATTTTGAAAAACAAAATTCATGATGTAAAACCTCAATGTGCTGTTGTATTGTTTTGAGTGCAATACAGGTCAAAGATTATTTACAAATCATTGTTTTCAGTTTTAATTTCAATTTCTATATACCGTCCCAAACTTTTCTGATTTGGTGTTTTGTAGAACCTTTCTTATAGATGCTCTTCAGCTCACCCCACAGATAGGTCAGGGGATGGCCATGTAAAAAGCTTGATCCTGTTTTTGGTTGGATCTGGATATGTGTTTTGAATAATTGTTTTGCTGGAAGATCCAACTACAGCCCAGTTGTAGCTTCTTGAAAGTGCTTTAAAATCTCGGGGTACTTTGTGGATTTGATGTGCCAATGGTCTTTGGAAAAAAAAACAGCCCCACAACATCAGATTCTCCACCATACTTAACAGTGGGCATTAGGTTCTTTTCTGTATAATTCTCCTTCTTTTGTGCCAAGCCCATTTTGACTGTTACCAAAAAGCTCTATTTTTATCTTGCCTAATTATTGACCTTTTGGACCATGCACGCTTATCCAGGCATGGACAAGTGTTTCACTATTTCAGAGGACTTCTTTGTGGTCAGAATGCTCCCTGCACTAAACCGTGTGAACAGGTCAATTGTGTGTAGATACCACACACCTGGTTCGAGTTCATGTAGATCTACTGCCAGAGTTTCAGAGTACTGAGATGCCAGTGGTAGGCTGACAGCAGGTTTTGGTTTGGTCTTACAGTATTTCAGACATGTTCCACATGCACTAACAATTCTCTGCAGAATTATGGTCCATTCTGCATCCTTTTTGCCTGAACTAGTCAGAAGCCTCTGCCGTCTGTCGGCAGCAGAATGACCAAATTGTTTATGAAGATTGTGTTTTTTCTGCTGAGGTAATTTTTTTCCCCCCCTGAGATTGCCTGTCAGTATTTTGTCACACTGACTTTCTAGATCCTCATTCCTTTGTTCCTTCACCTCGCATGTTTTTGCTTTGTCCATAATGTTCAGAGTAATGACCAGAGCTTGTAAAGTCATGTTTTACAGGTTGATTGAACATCACTGCGCTGTCATTTTCCATGTCCTGCGCTGTCATTTTCCATGTCCAGCACTGTCCCTGCTCTTTTCATGGATGCCTTGCTCAAAAGTAGTGGAATATTCAGTTTCAATACGACACTTAGTCTGTCCAATTTTGCAGGAATTTTCAACTTTCTGGTAGAATAGACCACTTTTTGATCCTCAAACCTAAAGGGTCTATGAATGTGTGTGTTTATTTCAGATTATTTGTTTCATTTTGGCTTAGTTCAGTGTTGTAGCTATCTGGCCATTCCTGTCCACACACAGTCCGTTTGCATGCAGCGTTTATTATTGCTGAGCCAAACCACTTTGTCATGAAGAGTTCTGCTTCAATAGGCAATTCTTTTGTATACAGAGTAATGTTGCACTCCTCTGTATTCTGTATTCCAATCTTCAGTCAGTTTGACTTGCTTACCTCTGTGTGGACAGTCCTTGGCCCAATGGAATGTGCTTTGACAAACAGCACGTTTTGATCTGTGACCATACCTATCCAAGGGGTTAGTGCCAGGCAGCGATGTCTTGTTGATCATTTTAGTACCATAGCTTGCCTCTCTGTCACCTTTGCTCTTTTACTTATGCAGTTTCCTGGTTAATTCCTACTGTTGAAGCAAATGACTTTCTTCCAAAAATCCTCTTCAGTGCTGACTTCACTGACGCAAAAGTCAAATCTTTACATGCTGTCAGAGCTTCTCTTTGTCTTTCATATCCAAGCACACAGTGTCTAGCAGTTTAAATACTAATACTTCATCAGGAAGTTCCATTTTATATTTACGCATCCGTGAGTACTACTGTTCAAAATCAGTTGTATAGTCTGTCATGGATACACTACTGTCTCTCTCATAATACACAAAAGATATTCCAAGTGGTGCTTTTTGTTTATCATCATAAGCTCCTCTGTATTTGCAGGTATGTAGTTTGTTCATGGAGTGAGAATGAGCAAAACCTGGTGGCATTTCAGCAAGGTGGGCGCATTCTGTTCCGCTGCTGCCGCTCCATCTATCCCGGGCAAGAACTGAAAGTGTGGTATGCAGAGGAGTACGCTCAAAGCCTCAGCACCACATGGGATAAAATCTGGGACAAGAAGTGCACACCTATAGGTAATCTGCTATTGACTGGGTTTTCAGTACATACCTCCTATGTAAACACTGTTTGGTGGGTTATTTGCAAATGATGCTCAAAGGCAAAAGATCAAATGAAAATTTTTTTTTAATATCTGTTCCTATTTGCTTCTTTAGGAAGAAACAGTGCAGAAGCTTCACAGCTTTGTCTCTGTCCCTACTGTCAGTACTCCTTCCCAGCAGCTTTTTACCTACACAGACATGTCAGGCGCTCACACCCAGATGAGTACCCACACCTGCTGGAAACCCAGGCTCTTGAACCTAGTGACCAGACACCAGTTATTAATTTGGATCATTGCCTACTTGCCTCTGATGCACCACCTCCATCTCAAATGCAGCAAATGACAAAATCCTTTCAGAGCCAATTTCCAACCCTCACTGGCCAAACAGAGCAGTCAAACCCAACTGATTTGCCACATGCAAATAGCAGTAATTTGATGAACAAAACGGACCAAAGTAATGCCAGTGTTGTAGAGGTGTCAAGGAACAAATGTGGCGAATGTGGGAGAATATTTTTGCGGTCATGTCACTTAAAAAGACATCAACGCACAATTCACTCAAAAGAGAAGCCTTATTGCTGTAGCCACTGCAGAAAATGTTTTAGTCAGGCAACAGGGCTGAAGAGACACCAGCAGACCCACCAAGGTGAAAAAGAGAGAGCAACAGGTACACAGCAAACGGAGAAAGAGGATGCTGTTTACCCGTGTACTAAGTGCTCCTCCTCTTTCACAACCAAACTCGACCTCTACAGACATCTCAAAAGTCATCACCATGGAGAGTATCTAAAACTAGTTGAGAATGAATCTTTTAATGCTGAGTCAGCATTGCAAAATGAAAACTCCTCAGACAAACACGATCCTCCCTATGAACCACCAGCCAAACTTCGAAGATCAGCTTTAAATGCTAACAGGGCTGGGAATCAAAAAAGGAAAGTACCTACAGGCCGACCTCGAGGCAGACCACCCAAAATAAAAAAAAAAAACATCCAGAAGCCAGTCAAAGACACAGCTCAAGAGGAGAATCAGAACAAGTGTTCAGAGGCTGACCAGACTGCTACTGACATTGAAAGTACAGCAGTTCCACAGTGGACTAATGCAGGCAGCAAACAGACACAGGAAATGCCACAAGAGACCTCCTCACATGTTTGTGGTGAGTGCCTAAGAACCTTCAGCCACCTCCATCTTCTGAAAAGCCATGAATGCATTCAGCAGGGCGATGGACCTCATGGCTGCTCTCGCTGTGAACTCTACTTCAACCGCCTGTGCAACCTGCGGCGACATGAACGCACCATCCATGCCAAAGAGAGGCCCTACTGCTGCACACTGTGCCTTAAATCCTTCACCCAGTCATCTGGCCTGAAGCGTCATCAGGAAAGCCACTCGCGTCACAGAGCCCATCGCCAGAGCACAGCGCTGGCCAACGCCACTATCTACCCCTGCAGCCACTGCCCCTTCTCCTTTACAGGCGAGCGATACCTGTACAAACACATCCGCCGCCACCACCCAGAGATGACTACAAAGTACCTGAGTTTTAATGAGGGTGATGTGCCATCCAAGGAACATAGCTGCACTCAATGCTCCAAGACTTTTCAGACAATTAGGGGTTTCAAGAACCATGCCTGCTTTAGACAAGGGGACCAGCTGTACCTGTGTCCCGACTGTGGTAAAGCCTTCAGCTGGTTCAACAGTTTAAAGCAGCACCAGCGCATTCACACAGGAGTGAAACCTTATGCATGCTCACAGTGTGATAAGAGTTTTGTGCACTCGGGACAACTGAATGTTCATATGCGCACACACACCGGGGAGAAGCCATTTCTTTGTGCTGAGTGTGGTGAGAGCTTTAGGCAGTCAGGTGACCTGAGACGTCATGAGCAGAAGCACTCAGGTGTGCGGCCATGTCAGTGCCCTGATTGTGGGAAAAGTTTTAGTAGGCCACAGAGTCTCAGGGCCCACCAGCAGCTTCACAAGGGCACCAAACTGTTCCCTTGTACACAGTGTGGCAAAAGCTTTGCCCGCCGTTACCACCTTACCCGGCATCATCAGAAAATGCACTCTTGATAACTTTAACCAAAACCATGACTCTTGAGTCCATTTATTCGTTGACGAAAGTAATTTCTGTTATGACCTAGTTTTCTGTTGGACATGGTTCCTTTTAAATTCTGCATGAAGCCACAAGGAAACGCTAATGGAACACATTAATTTCTGCATTTGATTGTGCCTTTCCATTCCAGTCTAACAATGGTCCTGTTGTCTAATACATAAGGAAGAAATGCCATGTGTCAGCACAAACTGAAACAGTAGTTTGATGTGCTTTAAGAGAATTGATTAATGGTCATTTAGCAATGCATCTGACAGTTAACAAATGATTGCAAATGTGTGAAAGCTACATACACATTTACTTCAACTAAAGAAAATTTGTTCACTAAGCATACTGAGCCTAGAGTATATTTTAGATACTTTAAAAATAGTAGTAGATGTACCTGGGCACATTTACCTGTGATTTTCCTGGTGTTCCAGCTCTAAAAAGACATTTTAATTAAGCCTTAAAGATGATAATCTTAGTGAGTTGGAAATAAATCATGTGATCATACTTAATAAAAGTTTTTGTAAAATACTGAACACCTGCAATTGTTGTGATGGACAAATTACGCTTTGTGGTAATTGCGATAAACGTATTCTGAAATATCAATGCAGATGCACTCATTTGGGCTACACCTTTTACATAAAGTAGTTATGAGCTCAGTGATAGATTTTATACAGTTTCAGACAGCACCAATTTTTCTGATGACTCAAACCTTCATCTCACTTAGTTTTCAATGAACGTCTTCACAAAAATACCATCATTCATCCAAGACTGGATGTAGTAGTACAATAAGTATAGGTGGTGTAGTAGTAAGGCAATCAAAACTACAGACATTTTGTGAAAATATTCATGAATTTTGTTTTGATATGTCAGAGGCAGGAAACTAACCTCTGACATTCATCTTAATTCATCAATATTACATATCTCATACTCTTTCTAACTATCTTAACTGTCATGTCATTTTATGTTTCTGAGAATTTATTTCATGTTTTAGTGTCACTTTACAATTAAGGGTTTTTTTTAGTTCAATTTACAGTTTTTCCTTTCTTAATTACAAAAAATAAAAATTCTAAACAGAATTTGTAAGTTAGGAATAGACCTTCATATACGCATCATATGTATTCAGCATGTACTTTTGTAGTTTACAAAAATTAAACATCAAAAAGGAAAAGATTTTATTGTACAGTAGATAGTAAAAGCTTTCTAGTATCTTGATTTGTTTTACGCTTAAATTTAGTCTTTAAAAAGCTTTAATTTTTTTTTTTACTTCTTATTAGTGAATGTAATATTGTACTATGGAAATTGATAATAAATATGTTACCTCAAATTGTTACATGTGATTTTGATCTTCAGCATTTACTTCACAATTTACTTTCTGGGGAAGGTGTCTGATATGTTAGACATTTTGAATTTAAGTTCCCAAAATGACATCAGTTATCTGGGCTTCATGCACCCACAATCTGTTTTTGTTTCATCCCTTCTCATCGTTGAGATGATGATAAATATATGATGATATATGCCACAATGTCACATGGAACTAACCCACCTGAGAACTGATTGGAAAGCTGTTCAGGGATGACGCCCCTGCCACATTTGTTCCTCTTTAACTGTCACTGTCCTCTATCACACCATAGAGACATGCACTTGGAATCAACACACGATTAGTTATTGAGATCTGGTACACAGTGTGCAAAAAAACAACCCCCACCAAAATATGTATTAATAACAATTAGCTGTGGTTATTCTTTTAGTAAAGTTGTAAATATGTCTGTGGCAAACCAAAATTTCTGCCAGATTTACAAAAAATCCAGAAACACTGATTTTCTTCAAACTTTTGTGTGTGTGTGTTTTGATGAATGCTAGTCCTCTGTAAATTACCGGACATGCACGTGAGTAGGGTATGTGTCATAAGAAGTGGATGTTGACATGCAGCACACTAAGGAGGAGTATTTACAGTGCATTACAACTTGAAACATACCAGATGAGTCACTTATCACAGTGCTCGCTCTAATAAAGTGTTGCACCAAACAGAACTGGCTTACACACCGTCTGAGCCATTGTAGCCCATCCTCCTTTTATATGGCAACATTTTTCCTTAAGTGCATGACTGGTTTTAATTTATGGATTTGTACTGGCCTTGCTTTTTATAGTTTTTTTTCATATTTAATATTTAATTGGTAGCATTAATATGAAATCACATTCACAAAATCATTACATTTGTATGTCTAAGTGTAAATGAATTAGTGATTTAAACTAGCTTGACTGTGTAACCCTTATATAAATATGCAGTATTACATGATTTGAAGAGACATGCAAATTACATGATTTGAAGTTGATTGATTGAGGTTTACATTAGTTGGTCTTGTGTGCACACACTCAGGAGCATGAGTAGGATGCATAATTTTTTGAAATAGTGATTTTCATGAATACCAAATTTCTTGTGTAAATACTCCTACGGACATTTTACGAATAACACCATTCATTTTCATCTTAATAAATGAGGTCCAATTTGTGCATTTACAAACTTCACTCATGCTTTTGGCAACTGGTCAGCGCTAAAGGAATGAACACATCAAAACAAAAATCTGAAAACAAAAAGGCTACAGTATCCTTCGCTATAGTACTGGATTTAGTCTGTCTTAATTGGGGGTGCAGTCAAAATGTATGAGTGGGGGTCTCTTACAATCATGCTTGCAGATGAAACATAATATTTGTATCATAATGAAGAACTTCTGGCTTTCTACCATATGTTTTGTTTAAGGTTTATTTTACTCTCCATTTCCTCCTGCCATCCACAATGAGTGTTCCTGTAGCACAAGACTATCCTGTAGACATGTAAATTTAATTAATTAATTAGTCAGTCAGCCAATCAATTATTTGTTTTCAGACATATACAGCTAAGCTAAAAGTATCAGTTTCAAATACTGCCCAGGCCACATCATGACTATTAAAATTTTTAACCTTGTTAAGGTATTCTATTGTTAACTCCAATAACCTAGACTCTTAAATTAGAATAGGACACTACTAGGAAAAAGAAGAACTAAGGGTAACTACTAAATATTTGCACTATTGGATGATTACAGTTATTATAATGATTAAAGAGTTTGTATTAATGAATCCACACCTTTGTTTAATCACATTATATTGGCTACCAGCTACTATGATGAGAAATAGGATTAACCAATTGGGATCATGCATTTCCCTATTTTTTTTTTTTTTTGAAAGCTACTAGCCATAGCTACACTATAAGCACAGAGATATTGATGTAAGAGCTGATGAAGTAGCCTGCTGGAGGTTTACTGCAGTAAAAAGAAAAGTACAGTAGATAAGTATTTACAAGATGTAAAGTATAATTTCCCCCCATTATTAACAAGCTATTAACATGCATTTTTCACTGGAACTGGAAAGGTGTTTTATGGCAATGTTATTAATATGGCAAGGTTGCTTGACGGAAGATTGTGCCTTTAAAAATTGTCACAAAAACAATTATGAATTTATTTTTTATACGTCCTCATCACTCCAAAATTTATTGTTTACATCACATGTTGCTGAATCGGGTGGTGGAGTGGTTAGCACTATGGCCACACAGCAAGATGGTTCTGGGTTTGAACCTGGCTGCTTTTGTAGGGCCATGGAGATTTTGTTCTCTTTTGTTGCATTATAACCTGGAATTAAAATTGATTTTTATTTGGATTTTATGTAATGGACCTAAGAAAAGAGTCCAAATTGTTGAAATGGAATGGAAAAAAAAACATTGTTTTAAAAAATAATTAAAAACTGAAAAGTCATGAGTAATCTGTAAGCTGTACAAAGTATCACATGATCTGTCACATGATGTCAGTATAAATACTCAAGGGTCTGAAAGGCCCTTGAGTCTGCAATACCACTAAGCAAGAAACATGACAATGTTATGGCAAGGAGCTCGCCAAACAGGTCAGAGACCTGATCTGTTGTGGAGAAGTATAGATCAGGGTGGGTTATAAAAAAATATCCCGAACATTCAACAGAGCACCATTAAATCCTTTATAACAAAATGGAAAGAATTTTACAAATCTGACAAGTGAAGGCAGATCACCAAAACTCACAGACTGGGCAAGGAGGGCATTAATCAGAGATTCAACAAAGACACCAAAGATAACACTGAAGGAGCTGCAAAGATCCACAGTGGAAATGGAAATATCTATCCATAGGACAACTCTAAGCCGTACATTTAAGCCATACGGCTTTATAGAAGAGTGGCCAGAAAAAAGCCATTGTTTAAAGAAGAAAAAGAAAACGTGGCTCCCCAAACACATGAAAGAAGGTCCTCTGGTCAGATGAGACTAAAATTGAACATTTAGCCATCATGAAAAATGCTATGTGTGGTGCAAATCCAACACTTCCCATTACCCCAAGATCACCATTCCCACAGTGAAGCATGATGGTGGCAGCATCATTGTGTGGGGATGCTTTTCATCAGCAGGGACTGGAAAACTGGTCAGGATTGAAGGAAAGCTGAAAGAGGAAAACTTGTTTCAGTCTGCTAGAGATTTGAGACTGGGATGTAGGTTCACCTTCCAGCAGGTCAATACTGCTAAAGCTACACTGGAGTGGTTTAAAGGGAAACATTTAAATGTCTTGGAATGACACTGCAAGAAAAGTTGGATTTTAGTCATTAAGCAGCACAGAAAACTACCAGGAACTGCCAGGAATTGACATGGAGAAGCTTAGCAGTTAACCCCCCTCCCCGTAGCCCCTAGGTCTATGGGATGCTTTCACAAGTAAATGATAATGCTGTGAGCTATACTAAAGCAAATCAGGACAGTGGTGGGATTTTGACTCACCACTGGCCCAGAGGTTACACCTTTTTCGAAAAGATACTAACACCATTTTAAGAAAATCTCTGGTATAAATAGATCATGCTTAGCATAATTATAGACCCATAAATTGTAGTTTGAGTTAATTTGATAAATTAACTTGTATGCCACTAGCAATGGTCAATAATGTTATTTTAAAAATACACAAAAAGGTACAATTTAGCTGAACAATTTACCTTAATCAGGGTTTGTTCGCTTTTTAAGAGTAAAATTTAACCACTTTTCAAGCACTTTCAAGGTACTTAAACCAAAAATTTCTAGACTCTCCAAGCCTTTATCATCACATCTAATTACTCAGTAATCATCTGTTACTATAAATGCAATTGCAAAAAATAAAGTTTACAGAATTAATTTTTTTTGCAAGAAGAAGAAGCCTTTATTTTGTCACATGTACTCTCAAGCACAGCGGAATTCCTCCTCTGCATTTAACCCATCTGAAGCAGTGAACACACGCATGCACACACAAGTAAGTCTACTGACTTACCACAGTCAGAGGGAGAGAGAGAAGCCATCACTAACTGTTAAACTAAATTAACTAGCAAATCTGAATAGCATGTAAACAACTGTGGGATTAGTATGATGGCGTATTATTGTAGGTAAAAAAAAAATATAGGGAGCTGGTAATATTCTGGGGTAATATTCTTAGAAAGAACTCCGAATTTCTGAGACTAAAGGTGTAAATTTATGAGAAAAACTCTGAGATTCTCTGTGATTATAAAATCATACATTTGCAGAAAAAAACCTCAGAAATTCTCTGACATTAAAGTTGTACATTTGTGGAAAAAAATGCTTGGAAAAATAGTGGGGGTTTTTTTCGAGGAATGACATCGCTTCACTTTGCATGGTTAGATCAACATCATCACGTCGCAGACGCCATGGCTGAGCCAAGAGTTACAGGAAATGTAGTCTTTCCTCCTGAAAGAACTTTTATTGTCTAGATCTTTTTTTATTCTGTGAATAAAAGTTTTAGCAGGGTAATAATACTAGTGCATCTCAAACAATTAGAATATTGTGAAAATGTTCAATATTTTCCATCAGTTATTTAAGAAAGTGAAAATTTAATATATTCTAGAC
>JAOTRR010000059.1:24937666-24952300 GCA_028570945.1 Gogo arcuatus
AATCAAAGGCTCTTATGTATTTGCTTATTTAAATCCAAATGGTGACTTTTTTTGGCCAGGCAGTGTATGACTAAAATCACAACACAGTCAACTTCCTTATTTTAGGCAAAAAAGTATTTTGTTTCTGCGAGACCCCAAATGAATAATGTTGTTATCTAAAAGGTATATATAATAAACTGCACTGTGTGCTGTATGTTAATTATCCGTGAGTAATCATTTGGAACTGGGAAATAACTGTTTTCAGCCTCGAAATCCATCTCCTGTGAAACCTAGCAGTGTCGCCCTGTGATGACGTCGGCGCGGGACACGAGCGCTCACTCGTCAGAGGAATCAGGAAAATGCCGGGGATACATTAAGCACATCACAGACATTATACTGTGAATATATTTGATGTGTTTTGTTCAGGGTGGAGTTTATCTCAAAAAGAATACAATGAGTGTTTAGTGGTGTGTTGAGGAAATCCACACTTACACACAGGTCTCCTCTCAGCTCTCCGTACTGAGTCGACACCCAAAAGCCTCTGCGCTCCTCCAGGCTGATGTACGGATCGTTCGGGTATCTCTGTCTGTATTTCTTTAAAAATCCCCCCTCAAAATCCGCAATAACGCCGTCCATGTCGAGCAGGACGCGCAGTCTGGTGCCGGGGGACATTCCCCCACAGCTCCTGCGCGGAGGGACAGGGAGAGGGACAGAGAGAGGGAGGAGAGAGAGAGCGGAGTCTCTGAGCCGCAGCAGCCGTGCCGTCTTCCTCCGCGCTTGGAACGCCATCGTGTCCGGGCTTTAACTCGCCCACTCACCGCTGTCAGTGCAGAGATCTGGAGAGATGTCCTCTTTAGACCTGCTCCTTTGTTGTCCTTTAACACTGGGTCGCTTTTCATTGAATTGTTCCGCGTTAAGGAGCCGTGTAAGCGGCGGTCATTCCCCCGAGTCTGGCCTGGAGCTTTCCGTCCTGTAGCCGCATTAAACTCGGCTCATGTGCCGCCCTTTCACTCTGCTCCTGCTCTGTGTTTTGTAACCGCACATTTCTGTTGTTGGAGTGAGTTCACTGAAGCCCCGAATGCAGAAACAGCGCTGACCCTCTGCAGTCCCTCGCCGGGTCTCCGGGCTTGTTTACAGCAGTGCAGTTGTGCTTTGCTCGACGCGGTCAGTCAGTATGTCAGCCGTGTAGCTTCCACCACACTGAGAGCGCTTTTACCCTCAGGACTCTCCCAGTTCAACCTCAGCTCACTATTCTGTTGACCGTGCTGTTTCTAAGTTGTTTAACATTCAAGATAATTTAGGAATGGTAAGACGTGCCGCGTTTCCGTGGAAAAACTGTGCGTTAGCCGCTGTTGTTAGCTACTGCAAAACGTTAACGCGTCCGCCATTTTGGAAGGGGCAACATAGGTGCAGGTCTGCCCTGAGAGAATCGCCTCATTCCTTTTCAGTAAACGCTTTATTCTGGTCATGGTGGAGACAAACAATGTTTGATATGAAACACTGAACGACATTCTTAACCCTTTGGAGACTTGATCAGCTTTACTCTGAGTCAGGACTAACTCAGCTACAATAATAACAACAGTGTGTCACGTTTATACGCATTATAAGGAACTGAGTGCTGAATTAGTCACTTCTCAGATGACAAGTACTGCAATGATGCTTGTTTCCCTGTGATACATTATTGTATTTCTTAATAAAAAAACGGAACAGATATATTTCCTCCAAAATTGCTTTGTGTTTATTCTCCTGCTGGGCTAGCTGGCTCCTTCGTCAAGGGGAAAATGTTACATTACAGTAATCTGTACTTGCATATAACTTTTGAATTAAGATTAACATAATTTTATTAATCTGGAAAAAATAACTTTTAAAAGGCTCACTGGCCTTTACTATATGTAGCTATCAGACCATATGAAAAAAGGTCTTTATGTTTTCAGATAAAAATGGCAAAGCATTTCAGTTTATGTATAAAAACTTTTGCCAACAACAAAATAATATTTATGGTTGCTCAGAATTGACACAAAACCAGCACTGAATAAATGATTATATAATTACATACATAACTAGTTTTTAAAAACTGTCACATCCAGCATTTATCTCTTCATTGAGCCAGATATTCAGAACCTGTCCCATTTCTGCAGTGCTACAGTTACTGTCACTGCTTCACAGCTGCAGGGCCCCTGTTTGATCCTGAGCTCAGTTTACTGTCTGTGTGGGTTTCCTCTGGGTTCTCTGGTTTCCTTACACATCCCAAAAACATGCTGGGAGGTGGACTGATGAGTCTGATCTGCCCCTAGGTGTGTGTACGGTGCCCTGTGATAGACTGATGTCCTGTCCAGGGCGTATCCCTGCTTCATACCCAGTGTTCCTAGGACAGACTCTGGATTCACCTCTGCCCTGACCAGGATCAGCACTTACTGAAGACGGATAGATGGATGGATGAATACTGCTATGTCCTGCAGCTCAGTTTAGCAGCTTGCATCTACCTGAAATGTCCCTCACTTAAAACCCCAGTGTGTGTCTCTCTTTCTCATTGAGGCTGCTACAGTGATGTGCAAAGAAATAGGCTTAATATATTATATTTATATTTTATAAAAGAGCACAGAAATACTAAAACTTAAGGACAACTGTCCTAAAAGGTGAATGTAAGAACATATGACCTATTCACTGAAACACTTCTCTCTCAACCCTGAAGCGTCACTCACAATAACCAACAGCTAATCTCGCGAACGGTGTTATGATGATGATGTATCGCGAGACTTTGGTTTCTGTTGGTGGCGGCCGAGGCCCCAGACCCGCTCTGGTTCAACCTGTTTAGCTAGTACTTATTTCTGACACCTGAATGAAAACTGGTGAAAGCGGCCTCTTCGTGAACTTGTAGAATCATGGCTTCAGCGCTGGAGCAGTTCGTGAACAATGTGCGGCAATTATCTGCGCAAGGTATGAACACAGCTCATGAAGATACACAAACATTCAAGATTAGCAAGGTACTTAGTTAAACCGCGTTATTCTTTCCCCACCGGTATTTCGACAAACACGCCTCCTGTACCTCAGCGTTCTGGCGCGCGTGCGCGCACACACCATGCGATGATTGGACCACGGGCATTCCCATATGACCTATTATCCAATCTGAATAGTGGAGGCGGGACCTGGTGGTGCGGAAAATACGGGTGTGGAAAACACACAGCTAGCCTATTTAGGTAACATGCTAGCTGGGATAAGCTGGGAGTATTAGTTGACAGAACGTGAGCTAGCATGTTTGTGTTTGTTCCTTCTGTATAAAGGGAAATCACTACTATGTATAATGGGCGGTTAAGTCCGGAAACGGTCCTGTTTCATCACCGATACACAGCAGAACTAGCTTCATAAATGCCGCTAACTGAGATAGTGAGCTAGCACTATTAGCCACAGCGTAGCTAACGAGTAACCTGCGATAAACAAGTCATAATGTTCCTGACTGATACTCAGTACATGACTGGAAATTCTGTAAAACGTGCTGAAGTCAGCAGAGTTGGAGTGGCTCTGAAGCGGTGCAGGTCAGGGCTGTCTTCAGGAGGACACTGACTCTGGGGACTGAAAACCAGCATCAAGCTGCATTTCACTTTAGTGAGAAGCTCCTCAGCCTCACAGGGACACGGGCTGTATACCTGTGTGTGATGTAGCACTGAGCCGGTCTCTGCTCTCAGATTCCTGACACCACTGCAGCTCTGTTATTGTTCATCAGCAATAATGTCAACAAGCAGGTGATCTCTCTTCAACCTCGTGTAGCATGGGCCCAGGGATGCACTTCATCAAGAATTAACGGTTTCTTTCCTTACAAATACATATTAAAGAGCAACAATATGCTCAATACAATATGCAATACAGCAAGCAACAGTGTCAGGGCCTTCATTTTACTGACACTCGGTGCTAAAAGCGTACTTCCTCTGCACACAGCGCTCAGTGGAAGTTAAACCTACCACGCAAACAAAACAAAAAAAGTCTGAAAACTTGCCTTTAAGCAGTCAGAACCCACAACAGAACCCGCAGTAGAAACAGCATTTGAAAACTCTCTATCTCGACTAACAGATTTTCCCCAGCGTTTCTTTTTATATATGGCAGTAAAGTTCTCAAAACTGCCTGCCGCTCCAAAGCAGTACGTCTGTTTTTGCCATGTGTTTGTGTTGTATAGATAATACACAGTTGTGATAACGCTGTTTCAGATTCTGGATCACTTTCTACCTGTATATCATCACACATTTGGCTTCTTTACACCGAGATGTAAAGTTCTCCTGCTTGTGTGTTCTGCTTTAGGCCAGATGACTCAGCTGTGTGAGCTGATCAATAAAAGCGGAGAGCTGCTTGCGAAGAACCTTTCCCACCTGGACACTGTGTTAGGAGCGCTGGACATCCAGGAGCACTCGCTCGGAGTGCTGGCCGTGCTGTGAGTCTGCACATCGCCCTCAGACACGCGTCGCAGATTCTTCGTTAGATAGAAAAGCAATTGCGTCACAGGGAACCATGAAATGCAGTGCACAGCTGTGGTATTGCTTTTAATTTGTGACATGAGGGCAACCTGCCACGCTGAACAGCTTTTATGACATCACTCTGGCATCTCTTTACTTCTTCAGAGAAGAACAATAAGCAGGGTTTTTTTTGTTGTTGTTGTTAATTAAATGCTGATTTAGTGTCAGAAGTGAACGTAATTCCCAGTTGCATTGTGTTTCACGTTAATCAGTGTGTTGCAGACGTGTTGCATTGAAGTGCAATCACGCATTTGAAAATGACGCTTTGGGGCCCTTCTCTGAATACAGGTATGTCCCCGAGATCAGCTTAGAGCTGTGATTGGACAGTGTTTGTGTTCCGTTGTGGCTCAACTAGAACACACGGATCAAAGTGAAACGCAATGCACCAGGGACTTACATTCACATCTGATGCTAAATCAGTGTTTAGCTTATTGTTTTTCCCTGAGAGATGAAGCAATGTAAAAAAAAATCCACTGGAGGTTTTGCCTTTTGGTTTGGTATGTCCTTGTGTCACAATGAAATGTTTTCACTTTCCCCTTCAAATGTGATTTTTTTTTTTTTTGTCTGGCAAGGAATCTTACAATCTCCATACAGGCATACGCACTTTAAAAGGAATATTTTGGCCAAATATGACTTCTCTCCTTTCCCGGACGATATTATTTTCAAGATGACTGCTGCTGTTTTCAGCTCAGTGACTTCCTTTCGCCTGTTTTTGTAGCTTTCTGTCATACCGTGTCAGAAACCACAGAGCAGTTATGTTTGAGGTGCTGAACACCGTTTGAGATGATTTACTCATGCTGTTTGCACAATGCTTTGTAGCTTCAACGATTTTCAGACATACACTATAAGGCCAAAAGTATGTGGACACCTAACCATCACACCCATATGTGCTTATTGAACATCCCATTCCAGATATGATCCTTCCCTGTTATAATAACCTCCACTCTTCTGGGAAGGTTTTCCACTAGATTTTGGGGTGTGGCTGTGGGGATTTGTGTTCAGTCAGGCACTGATGTTGGGTGACGAGGCCTGGGGTGCAGTTGGTGATACAGATCATCTCTTATGGCCCTTTTTCACTACGTGGTACTGACTTGACTCGACTCTACTCGCCTTTTTTGGTTTTCCATTGGGCCAAAGTTGTGGATAGTACCCGGTACTTTTTTGGTATCGCCTCCGTCGAGATGATGATAAAAGGTGACATGAAAACACTGCAGGCTACTGATTGGTCAGAGAGAATCGTGTCACTGCTTCATCATTGTGCGAGACAGGACATCCTAAAAAACCATCCATTTTTAAATAGCGTTATATTTATTTATTATACTTCACTGATTACTGTGTGTGTGTGTTGTCACCACTCACATGCATGTTTGTGTGTGTACACGCAGTATGTCAAACTGAATTTGCCACAATTCGTCACATTTCTAACATGTTTTGTTAAACAAAAGAAAACAAAAAGGCATTTAAAAAAAAAACGGTGTCCAAACTGTCAGGACGTAATGGTAACGGCATAAAAAGTGCCATCAGTTTACAAGCGGTAAAAAAAGCTGCACTGGGTAAGCTGCTAAATGGTGTAATGGTGAAGGCACAGGGCTTTCAATTGGAGAACGTGGATTCACGTGCACTCTGCCTTTGATCTCTGTAGTCAGTAAGTATATTAAAGCAAGCCACAGACCAAAGGCTCCTGCCTTCATAAGAAACCATTTGAGACCCTAACTTTTATTATGATAGACAGAATCCTGCTTTGGTCTGAGTAATGCCATGCCATGATGATTGGTTTATTACAAAACCTCGGCCAGCCCATAACATTACCCATAACTTTTTTTTTTTTTTTTTTTAAACAACAGAGGGTTAGGCAAAATACCAGTAAAGCTGGCTGGCTAATTTTAAACGTGTTACCTTCAGCAAAACTTTCCCCCAATAAAATATGCTGAGGGAGGACGCAAACCCACATCTTCAGACTGGTATCCCTGCGTTTTCACCATTACACCACCTCGCTGTCTAACACTGATGAACCAACAAAGTTTTAATTTTATTTGTCGTCTCGGTGCATGGAGAGTAGTAGTATTAATAAAGATGTTCCGGTGTGTCGCATTGAAGATGACATCATGGCAGTTTCATGCGGCGTCACTATGACAACCAGCTGTAGTGGAAAACGAGCTGCTGTTACCAAAAGCGAGAAACGAGTCGAGCCGGAACCATGGGCCGAAAAGGTGTTCAGTGGGGTTGAAGTGCAGGACACTTGAGTTCTTCCACTCCAACTTTAACACACCATGTCTTCATGGATCTCGCTTTGTACACAGGAGCATCGTCATGCTGGAACAGGTTTGGGTCTCTTCGTTCCAGTGGAGGGAAGCTGTAATGCTACAGCAAACAAAGACATTCTATACAGTTGTGTGTTGGCAACAGTTTGGGGAGGAACCACATATGGGTGTGATGGTCAGGTGTCCACAAACATTTGGCCATAAAAGTGTATAGTAAATCAAACAAGCAAATATATTGTAATTACTAAAACTGGTTGCCAAGTCTTTATACTAGAGCAATTATTGCTTTGGCATTGGTTAATTCACATGTTCATATTGTGCTTCGTAATTTTAGATTCGTGAAGTTCTCCATGCCCAACATCCCTGACTTTGAGACGTTGTTCTCTCAAGTCCAGCTCTTCATCAGTACTTGCAATGGAGAACACATTCGATACGCAACAGACACTTGTGAGTTTACACTCTTCTGCAGCCTCCATGCTTTCTGTGAGATAACTGGCGAGTGAGCAGTTTTTCCCCAGTAATGAAGCCACTTTGTCCTGGTTTTTGTTAGATACATTCAGCTTGCTGTCCAGAAATAAACTCTGCCGCAATGCATATTCATGTCACTTGACTGTCTGCCCTAAAAAGTGCTCTATACAAAAGACGCTGTGAGTATTCAGTGTTTAGCAACAGGTTATGCATTCCCTTTTGTCTTCCTGTTTATTTCTCAGTTGCTGGGCTTTGCCATCAGTTGACTAATGCTCTAGTGGAACGGAAACAGGTAAAGGTTTTTAACACCCCATGGGGCTAACAATTAAACATAATTATAAACTGATTAAAAAAATGTAAATGCATTGTCCTTTATTTAAAAAAAAATTGCAAATGTTGGAAAATTGCTGTCCCATTTTCCTGCCCAGGGAAATCTCTCTTCACAGTCACAGGTTGGCCTAGAGTTGAAATAACCAAGGCTGTTAAAATACATCATCGATGCATTTTCTTTGCTTTCACAGCCATTGCGTGGGATAAGTATACTCAAACAAGCAATAGACAAAATGCAGATGAACACAAACCAGCTTACCTCAGTGCATGCAGATCTGTGTCAGGTGGGTCCAAACTGCAGGCCTGAGAAAGAATCCACATGTACACTTCCTGTAATGCATGACGGAATAGTGCTGTTCATAATGTCAATGCCAGACAAAGCTCAAAAAGGTCTTGACGGTGCTGATTTTGCGTCTCACTAGCTATGCCTGCTAGCAAAATGCTTCAAGCCTGCAGTTCCTTTCCTGGAGCTGGACATGATGGACATCTGTAAAGAGAATGGCGCGTATGATGCAAAGCACTTTCTGTGTTACTACTATTACGGCGGCATGATCTACACGGGTTTGAAGAACTTCGAACGAGCACTGTATTTCTTTGAGCAGGTACTGTGCCGGGGTTTTTCTCTTTTTCAAAACTTGTAGCTAATTGTATTTTATACACATGATGGAAAAGACAGTCTTTTTCTTCTCATTCTTTACTCAACACACTAGTTGAATTCAAACGCCTGTCACTCTCTCTGGCTGTAGGTGGTTCGTATCATTACGATAAGGTTTTATGGGTACGTTTAAATGTCAAAATGTAAACACAAAAGTTGGTCTTAAAAAGGCTCACTCTTCTTTTCCCCTTAGGCTATAACCACTCCGGCTATGGCAGTCAGTCACATCATGCTTGAGGCTTATAAGAAGTATATCCTTGTCTCTCTCATCCTCCATGGCAAGGTGCAGCAGCTTCCCAAATACACATCACAGATCGTGGGCAGGTTCATTAAGGTGAGGCTATAAACCAAAGCATGGATGTGTGTTGCTGTTACTCTTCCAAGTGTTAGGAGTGTTTTATAAGCCCTATTCAGATGGTGTTAAATGTATATGAAGTAATAATGTAATTTCCAAGTACTCATCTGTGGTTTATTTATGTCTGGACTGGCTATATCAGTGAATTTATCCCTCATTCTCTATTACTGAATTACCTACTGATTTTATAATTTGTCACTGAAAATATATTGTTTGGTTGAAATATTTTTTGTATATGGGTGCTGCATGGGTTTACCCCCCCCCGGCACGAATCTTTGCTTGGAACAAGCGTTCACTTTCAGACAATGGGCTTCGTTTATCAATTTTTTAGCAAAGTTAAGGAAATATGATTTAGCTGTCGATAGCCGATCCCTGCTGAAGCTACGAGCTGTTCTTTAGCACTATGCTGATTATGACGTGGTGTAGTCACACCTAGTCTTTATGAGCTCAGCAGTTATGCCGTGCTGAGAGGAGGCACACAGTTTGAGAAAACTGGCTGCCTTTCAGTTGTTCTGTGTGATTATTTGTTCTGTTTTAATTTTATTATCCAAACCCACCTCTTCTTTTTTCTTCACGTTTTTTATCTAGGGATCTGGGAATGTTTAATAACCTCTAATTTGTAATTTAATATATTTTTTGTTGTTTCTGTAGCCCCTTAGTAATGTGTACCACGAGCTGGCTCAAGTGTACTCCACCAACAACCCCGCCGAGCTGCGCAACCTCGTCAACAAGCACAGTGAAACATTCACGCGTGACAATAATATGGGCCTGGTCAAGCAGTGTCTCTCCTCACTGTACAAGAAGAACATCCAGAGGCTAACCAAGGTCTCCTACAGCACACTGTCACAGTTTATTAAGAGTTAAATGGGGAAAGGGATTAAATAAATGTCAACATTTAGCCTACTGGGCCACCAGAGAAACTTTAGCAATGTTTCAAACCTACACTACAATCAGTGATGTTTATAAATGGTTTGATTTGGACACGCTTCCTTTCCCTGTGATGCAGACGTTCCTGACGTTGTCTTTACAAGACATGGCAAGTCGAGTTCAGCTCTCAGGGCCTCAGGAGGCAGAGAAATACGTCCTGCATATGGTGAGTCAGCAACACCACCACCGTTATCATGATATATACATCCTGCGTTCACTTACCAAGCACTGCTGCTGGTATTCCCAGCAAAATGACAACATCTGAATGAAAATACCAGAAATTAAATGAACAAAAAGATTTATGTCTCCTTTTACATCATCTGATGTCAGGATCAGATGATGTAAACTATCAGATGTCTGGATGTTCCAGAGCGATTGCAGAGCTGGTACAAATAGGTCAGGTCTGTGCTAAACATACTATCAATGTTAGGGAGGCTACTTTGCAGTTACAGGATACTTGTGATTAAAATGGCTTATCTCCAGTCACACTACTCATTTGATTAAGTAGCTTGTTACACTACAGTCTACTTTTGTCAAACTGATGAATATCAGCTGCTACTTTATTGCACAAAATAAAGTTAACATTACTTAACTGTAAAACAGCAATCATTTAAAAAAACAACAAATTATTTATCAGAATATTGTACATTTTGATAATTCACGGGGTCACCAGGAAATATTAAGCACATATCTCTCCTGATCACTCTCTGAACCAGCTAGGCAATCAACAGCAACAAGAAAAACTAAAGCTACCCACCTTTGTGTACACCTTAACAATTTTGGATGTTGACAGTATTTTCATTTTCAGTGTGCATAGTGTACAAACAAATGCGTGTGTCAACTGGCCGCAGTCCGGAATACAGACCCAGCAAAGTATCTCACCAGAATAACCTGAGCACTGTACTGTAGTAGAGCTGATTGTTATATGGAAAAAAACATACAGTAGTTCCATGACTCTGCTTTTCTGAACATGAGCCATTGCTGTTTTTGTAGCAGATCCTGTGTTTCAGTTTGTATTACAACAGTGTGTATTACCGTACACTGCATTCCCCAACACTGTACATTACCCCAACACCGCGTATTGCCGTACGCTGCGTTCCCCAACACCGCGTATTGCTGTACGCCGCGTTCCCCAACACCGCGTATTGCGCGTTCCCCAACACCGCGTATTGCCGAACACCGCGTTCCCAACACCGCGTATTGCATGTTCCCCAACACCGCGTACTGCCGTACGCCGCGTCCCCCAACACCGCGTCCCGCCGTATGCCGCATACGCCGCGCTCCCCAACACCACATCCCGCCGTATGCCGCGCTCCCCAACACCACGTACTGCTGTACGCCGCGTCCTCCAACACTTTATACAACCGAAATCAGAAAAAGTTGGGAACGTATGTTGAAATTGAAATTAAAACTGAAAAAAATGATTTGTAAATAACCTTTGACCTTTTGACATTTGTTGTTTTTTTTTTCAAAATAAACACTTTTTTCAATTTTGATTCTTGTAACATATTTCAAAAACAGTTGGGACGGTAAAGCATGTACCACTTTGTACACTGCATTGCCCAACGCTGTAATATTACCATATGCCGCGCGTTGTCGTACGCCGCAAATGTCCAAGAACGCGCGTGGCCAAACACTATATTTTACCATATGCTGCTGGCAGACTCGGACGACACGTGACTCTCGACTGAGCTTCGTGCTTCCAATATTTCACTTACAGTTGCTGTCGCCCACAAGCATTTTAGTGCATGCCATTCACATATGCTACACATAATAAAACCAAAACCAAAGTGCTAAGCCACTCACAGCTGGCTAGCTTCATGTTCAAGGAGAGTGTGTTGTTTTGTGTTCCCTTTGTCAGCTCTGTCTCTTTCTGACTCATTCTTCTGAAAGACAAACATAACACAAAAGTAAACTCGCCATGGTCACACACAAGTGAGAATCCATAACGTGTTACTTGGTGGTTCAACCCGCCTCCTCTCCATACGCAGCCGATGCTTGACCACGCCCTGCTGACACATACCCCCATTGCCTGAACTTTCAGCTGATGTACAGCACCAGGCACTCCTTCACCTCCTAGGATAAAATGCCTTCCAGGCTTCTGTCCGATGTGTCAGTCTGCAGAAAAAAGGGAGAGAGAAGTCAGGAGAATGCAACCTTGGGCCCCCACACAAAACCACTTTTATTTGGCAAAAAGTCTGTTCTCTCACCTTTGTCTACTGGACCAGATCTGGTGCTCTCTTTTTAGTGAGGTCAGTCAATTGTGCTGGTGATGTCCAAAAAATTAGGTACAAACCTATGATAATAGCCAGCCAGCCCTAAGAACTGCCTCAAACCCTTTTAGGTTTTGGGGCTCGGGCAGGCCACAGTCACTGCTGTCTTTTCAATTTGGGGCTACATCTGTCCATGGCTCAAGTGGAAGCCCAGATACTGTACTTCCACTTACCCAATTGCACACTTTTTTTTGGGTTTGCTGCGAGTCTTTGCCCACCTCAAGGATCTCAAGACAGCTCTCAGGTGTTGTCAATACTATAAGTGATTGTCATCTAAATATGCAGTGGCATATGTGATGTGCAGGCGTAGTATTCTGTCCATGAGACATTGAACCATTGCTGTGGCTCCACACACACCAAACGAAAGGGTGACAAATTGGTGTAACCCAAACAGAGTGGGAAAGGCCATTTTTTTCCCTTGGGACATTGGAGTCAAGGGAATCCACCAATACCCCTTGGTTAAATCCAGTTTCGAACAAGAAGGGCACTTGGAGAGCGCAGACCTCTCCCAAGGACAATAGTTGACTCATCTATGATATGCAAATCTGCAATTGCAACCACGTTTATATATATATATATAAATTATATATAAATTATATATAAATTATATATAAATTTCCAAATTATTAGAATTATGTGCTTACATGTGTATCCCATTTTTTACTGGTACCTGTGAATGTGGACTGCAATATGGAGTCATTGTATTGCTACATTTGCTGTTTGGTCACTATTGAACTTTAGTTCCATCTACTGGATTGTAAGATGTATGGCAAATGCCATATCTCGCAACATTAGCAAAAGTGAAAATAAATTTGTGGATCTGCTCCGGATGTGCTTCAAAATTTAATTGGTTCTTCCTTGGCCCATGCTATACCCTTCCACCAAGTTTAATGGAAATTGGTGGGTCAGTGGGTTTTGCGCAGTCTTGCTTACAGACAGGCAAACAAACTGCACCGAAAACATAACCTCCTTGGTGGAGGTAATAAAGGCAGGTCACGCTTAACCAAACAAACAGTACATCAGTGTGAGGCAATGCATCACATTTTGACTTTTCTAAAGTCAAAACAAAAATGGACTGGCCTGTCAGCACCAAGATCATGGGTTGTTCCAATCACTGTGGTACTCCTTCCATGTAGAGTATAACCTTGAGTTCCTCCCAAACCATGTTTTTTTTTTTTGTGTTCAACTAACCGGTAGGGGTGGCTGTGTACAACCACGCCTAGAGGAGTGTCAATGTGGTGTTCTGTGACGTCTGTCCGACTGGGCAGAGGCAAAATCAGAAAATTCCCCTTTCAACCTGTGCTCTCTGGGTATGGTGAGAGGTCTTCTCCACAGGTGAATTGGGCTTTTTAGGTTTACCTCCAGTCCCAGCTCCTCCCTGTTGGGAACCACCCTTGCCAGAGACACAGGAACCGCCTCTCTCCATGGCTTTTGGAGATTGAGGTAGCATACTTGACGTACATTGCCTCTATCCGTTTGCCTGACCTCATAGTCGACTTCTCCGACTCGCCGCCCTTGCCACTTCACGAGTAATTTGAAGGTTGATATGGGAGGTTGTTCTTGAGCCTGACGCAAATTCTCCTGTGTTGGGCGACTCGACGTGTGGAGTTTAGCTGTCAGGTCCAGGACATATCCTGCCTCTGAATTTTCCCTAATGATGTCTAAGGCATCATGAGCTTGCGCCCGTACTCTAATTTGAATGGGGAAAACCCTGTAGAGGCTTGTGGGATCTCTTGTACTGCATATAACAGGGGTTCGAACCACTTGTGTAAATTCTGTACATTGTTTTGAACTTATGAATCATATTTTTCAGGGTTTGATTAAACTGTTTGACCAGCTTATCAATCCTCAATGATTTGTACAGTTTGCGAAGTGTGTGAGATATGAAAGACGTGCCCTGGTCTGTCAGAATCTCTTTCGGGATCCTTACTCCTCAATGCCATGTGCTCAGATGTTGAGAAGAGGCTCTGCTTATTACTATACCCTGTGTTCCCCAACAATGTATATTACCATACTAAATGTTGTTTCTTAGCATTTGACTGCATTTGTTTAGCACTTTTTTGATCATGAGCTACTTCAGAAAACAGCAATCATTGTAAAATATGAAAAATGTGTTTTAAGCAGGAATACACCTGATAATCATGAAGACGTGGGAGACCAGATGTTCGTGCAGCGTTTTAAATTACATTCACATTGTTGAAAAGTGGCTTATGTAGGCGTTCTCTTCTGAACTGTTCCTCTCCTCCTCACAGATCGAAGATGGAGAGATTTATGCCAGCATCAACCAGAAAGATGGCATGGTCTGTTTCCATGACAACCCTGAAAAATACAACAACCCTGCAATGCTTCACAAAATTGACCAAGAGGTTTGTAATAATACTGAAAAACTTAGAACAGTCTACTGCCAGGCTGGAGAGGAAACGGCAGTGTTACACAAATGGAGGCTAATCACCTCATACTATTGGTTGTTAAATTATGGTTTAATATGAGCATGAGGCTGTTTCCAGTGGCCACAGCAGAATTAGATATTTCAGTTGCTTTGTAATAATTATCATTTAATCAAAGGGCACAGATTGGTCAAGATTAAATAAATGCACTCTTTAAAAATTGTAAAATTTGTAAAACTGCAACTGATTGAAAAAAAAAAAAAACATTTTAGTTTTAGACTTATTTGACATGTATGTTACTTACTCTACCTCTCTAATATTAGATGTCCACGTTTTTCACCAGTTATTAGGTTCTAGTGCAACAGTGCCAAAATACTGATTAGTTTGTCTCCACCACTGAGGAATGTTTTCAGGTTGTCCATCCAAGATTCTTGTTGGCATGAGAACAAGTGGTTGAATGTTTGTAGGATTTATATGGAATTATCATTGTAACCAGC
>JAOTRR010000059.1:25001938-25017126 GCA_028570945.1 Gogo arcuatus
AGTGGGGGTGCGCTTATAGGGGCAGGTGCGCTAATTAGGTCGAATATGGTATTTTCTTTTGCTGACATTTACAATGCATGAGTGGAACAAAGTGATAAAATATCTTAATTTATTTTCCTAATATTGGGCGTGCTCAACAGGTACTAGGAAAAGTCTATGCTGTTTTGAGCAACGAGGACAAACGAGCTGTGTATGATGAGCAGGGTGAAGTAGATGAGGAGTTGGATTCACTCAACCAAGACCGCAACTGGGAAGAACATTGGAGAAGACTGTTTCCAAAGGTATAGTACTAATTATATAACGTTTAAAAAAATTTTTTTTTCCATATTCAAAATTGTCCATTTAGAAACCTGTTTAGAAATACCCAAAACTTCTTAAAACACCTCATCTCCCCCGCCCCTAACACTTTCACCCCCGCCTCCCAGGTGAAAAACACCACCACAGTTTCTAATATTTTATTTTACATTACAGGTAATGGTCAAACAGAAGAGAATGTGGTAAGCCAAAGTAATGAACATAGGGCTGTTTTCTTTTCTTTTTTTTTTCTTTTCTTTTTTTTATAAATGTATTTATTTTAACTGCTGTCCACTCCTGGAGAGAGGCTGGACTCGACTCTATTCTGGAGTTGCCCTTGGTGAGAGGCAGTGAGCAGGTGTGGGTTTTCTCATAGCCCCCCGGTTCGGTGCCAGTATGTTGGAGTTCACCCCAGTAGATGAGAGAATTGCCTCCCTGAGGCTTCAAGTTGGGGCACATGTGCTGACTGTTGCATTGAACTCCAGTTCGGAGTATTCAGCCTTCTTGGAGGCCTTGGGTGGGGTGCTGGAAGGCACCCTTTTGGGTGACTCTGTCATTCTGTTAGGGGACTTTAACGCTCACGTGGGCAATGATGGTGAAACCTGGAAGTGTGTGATGGGAGGAACGGCCTACCCAATCTGAACCCGGGTGGTGCTCTGTTATTGGACTTCTGTGCTAGGCATAGTCTGCCCATAACAAACATGTTCGAGCATAAGGGTGTTCATAAGTACCCTTGGTACCAGAGCACTCTAGGTCCTAGGTCAATGATCGATTTTTGTAGTCGTATCATCAGACTTGTGGCTGTATGTCTTGGACACTCGGGTGAAGAGAGGAACTGAGCTGTCAACTGATCACCACCTGGTAGTGAGTTGGATCAGATGACCAGGGAAGATGCTGGACAGACCTGGCAAACAGAAATGTATAGTGCAGGTGTGATGGGAATGTTTAGCAGAGCCTCCTGTCAGAGAGGTCTTCAACTCGCACCTCTAGCAAAGCTTCTCCTGCATTCTGAGAGAGGCTGGGGGCATTGAGTCCGATGGGACCATGTTCTGTGCCTCCGTTGCTAAAGCGGCTGTACGGAGCTGTGGTCACAAGGTTATTGGTGCCAGTCGTGGCGGCAACCCCTGAACCCGGTGGTGGACACCAGCGGTTAAGGGAGTCGTCAAGCTGAAGATGGAGGCCTTCCAAGCCTGGTTGACTGGTGGACCTCCTGAAGCAGCTGATAGGTACCGACGGGCCAAGCGGAGCGCAGCTGCAGCAGTTATGGAAGCAAAAACTCTGGTGTGGGAGGAGTGTGGTGAGGCCATGGAAAAAGACTTTCGGTTGGCCTCGAAGAGATTCTGGTAAACTGTCAGGCGACTCAGGAGGGGAAAGCAGTGCATTGCCCATGCTGTTTACAACAGGGATGGAGTGCTGTTGACCTCAACTGGGGATATAGTTGGGCGGTGGAAGGAGTACTGTGAGGATCTCCTGAACCTGTCTGACAGGTGTTCCATAGAGGAGGCAGATTTGGAGGACTCGGGGGAGGACTCGCCCATAACTAGAGCTGAGGTCGTTGAGGTAGTTAACTCCTCAGGGGCAGGGCTCTGGGAGTGGATGAGATTCGTCCTGAGTTCCTGAAGGCTTTAGATGTTGTTGGGCTGTCCTGGTTGACATGCCTCTTCAACATTGTGTGGAGGTTAGAGACAGTGTCTCTGGACTGGCAGACTGGGGTGGTGGTTCCCATCTTTAAGAAGGGGGACTGGAGGGTGTGCTCCAACTTTAGGGGGAATCACACTCCTCAGCCTCCCTGGGAAGGTCCATGCCAGTGTACTGGAAAGGAGGATTTATCTGTTAGCCAAATCTCAGATTCAGAAGGAACAATGCGGTTTTTGTCCTGGCTGTGGAACACTGGACTAGCTCTTTACTCTCTCAAGGATACTGGAGGGTTCATGGGACTTTGCCCAACCAGTCCACATGTGTTTTGTGGACTTAGAAAAGGCATATGACCGTGCCCCTCAGGGAGTCTTGTGGGAGGTGCTCCGGGGGTATGGGGTACCGGGCCTGCTGATACGGGCCATTAGGTCCCTATATGAACGGCGCGGGAGCTTGTTTCGCATTGCTGGCAGTAGGTCAGACTTGTTCTTGGTGGGGGTTGGACTCTGCCAGGGCTGCCCTTTGTCACCGATTCTGTTCATAATTTTTATGGACAGGATTTCTAGGTGCAGTCAGGGCGTGGAAGGTGTCCGGTATGGGGGTATCAGGATTGTGTTGTTGCTTTTTGCAGATGATGCGGTCCTTTTGGCTTTATCAAGCTGTGACCTCTAGCATGCCCTGGGATGGTTTGTAGCAGAGTGTGAAGCGGCTGGGATGAGAATCAGCACCTCCAAATCAGAGGCTATGGTCCTCAGCTGGAAAAGGGTGGAATGCCCACGCCAGGTTGGGGCTAGGCCGGTGCCTTGAGTGGAGGAATTTGAGTATCTCACGAGCGAGGGAGGGGGGAAAAAGAGAACGGGAGGTTGACAAGCGGATTGATGCAGCATCAGCCGCAATGTGGATGCTCTACTGATCTGTCATGGTAAAGAGAGAGCTGAGCCAAAAGCCAAAGCTATTGATTTGCTGGTGAATCTACGTTCCTACCCTCACTTATGGTAACGAGCTCTGGGTAATGACCAAAAGAATGACATTGCGGATAAAAGCGGCAGAAATGAGCTTCCTCCGCAGGATGTCTGGGCTCAGCCTTAGAGATAGGGTGAGGAGCCAGTTGATGTGGTTCGGACATCTGTCTAAGATGCCTCCTGGACGTCTCCCAGGGGAGGTATTTCGGACATGTCCAGCCGGGAGGAGACCCAGGAGCAGACCCAGGACATGCTGGAGGGATTATATTTCTTGGAGGAGGTGGCTGGGGAGACGGAGGTTTGGGCATCACTTCTGAGATTGTTGCCCCTGTGACCCGGAACCAGGTAAGCAGTAGAAAATGGATGGAAGGTTTTGGGGTGACTGAACTAAAAGATCTGGCAGTTTGGTCTTAGACATCACCAGCAGACCATCATTGGTGGACCTGGAAGTCAGAGCAGGGTTGTAGGGCTGTATTAGCTCAGAGAGATAAGGCAGGGTGAGGGCATTCTTCAAATGACACCCTGTCTTATGTTATGGTCTGATCCTACCCTGGGATGTAAAAGGCCCCCTTACTTTTTTCAGTGGCTGCCTAAGGATTCAAATGAATTTGGAGGAATGATCTAGATTACCCATTCTCCCACCTTGCCAAACAAGTCTTACTGTCATAATCTGAGGGAAGATGCCCTAACTTACTAAATTCTTTGTGCAAAACTGTGTTGTCTCAGATAACTTTGCAGGACATAATTGACTCTGAGAAGCAGTATAAGGACTCTGAGGAAGAGAAGCAGGACCTAAAGAGGCTCTACCTACTGCATGAGGGAGACATGGACCGCATCATGGACTCAGCACTGTGCAGTAGTCATGAAGATGAACCTCGTGTGCGGGACATCCTGCAACGAGCCATAGATGCCAAAGATGTACCAGCCTACAGAGTCTTTATTCATGAAAGTGCCAGGAAAAAGGCCACCCGCAGGAGGAAGGTCAGTGTTTTTTCCTTCATCAGGACTTCTCAGCCAACACATGGAGTTTTGTCTGAGTGTCATGAATGTCACTCATCTGTGTTGTCAGGCAGAGAAGGAGCACCAAGAGGCTGAGGAGCTCCAAAGAGAGATGGGGCTGAATACAGAGCATAGCCTAGTGGCCATGATCCAGGTAAAATAAATACTATGAGTGACTTATGGCCATAGATTTTGGTGGGGCAGGATGACGTTAAATAGCATATCCTCAAAAAAAAAAAAAGTCAGCAGGCTATCACACTCGACTTATGCTATAGGCTACTATCTGGTGAATTTTTAGAGTAACCCTGTAATAAGCACTTGAGGGCTGACAATACTTGAATAAACCATGTATGCAAAAAATTCAATGAGAGCAGAAAAATGTATTCTGGTCTAAAAGCCAGTGCCCCCAGCATAGATTAAAAAAAAAAGTTTAAAAATCATATAATACAGTTCATTTAGTTGATCAAACATTTCTGACATAACACTGCCACATCACTACATAATTTGCCTCATTTGCAAAGAAATGTAACTTGTTGAGCTTTTAAATGCGCAGGTCTTTCAGTCAGAGCTTTCGTGAAATCAGACATGGGCCAGATTTACTAAACAGGACAAATGAGTGTGAGGCCGCAATTAAAAAAAAAAAGCGCCGATGGGAGTGGCCAGTTCTGATCTACTAACAATGTGCAGATTAATGAACACACGCAGCCAGTTCATTTCAATAATGACCAATGCAATCTACCAAGAGCAGCGCAGATTAGCGTATGGTCTCAAACAGGTACAGAATAACACATGTTGGTAATCGATATGTTCTGATAACGTCTTCCTCTGTCATTCCAAATAAATTAACACGAGTGGAGAAAATTCTCTCCCTTCCACCATGTGCTCTCTTTTGTGCTTCATTCCTGAGTGCACAGTGGGGGCGGCTCAGGGAGCAGTTGGAGGTTGGGTGCCTTGCTCAGGGGCACTTTAGCCATTCCTGCTGGTCCAGGGAATCGAACCGGTGAGCTTTTGGTCCCAAAGCTGCTTCTCTAACCGTTAGGCAATTCCCCCCATCCAGCTATCCGTCTATCTATCTATGAAGAGAAAATATTAATCTGAGCAAACAAAACTCTATTCTGTGCATGCTCAACTCTGCCTACATGTTCACTCAGTTTCTGCTCTAACAGACACCTGTGCACTCACTCAGTGTCTCTCTTGCACAGAATTAATAGATGCTTTTTTCAGTGTTAAATAATGGCACAATTAGCAGTAAATTGACTACCGCAAACCTTAGTGAATCATGATTCATTTAAATAAACTCCTGCCCCAAATTTTGAGCTCTGAAATGGAAAGTCCTACAAATACATATGCAATAAGGTCAGTCGCAAAAATAACTTTGTCCACGCCTTTTCATTGCTAACTTTTCACCGCGTGTCCTTAGTAAATACTGATAGTTTTTTTTAATGCCAAAAGAAGTGTTTCTATTAGTAAATCTGGCCCTATAACTTTAAGTAATTGGTGCATTATGTTGGTGTCTGCCTGCAGGATTATTGCACTCCAAAGAGATATTAACAACTTTCATAGCTAGCTACATAACAGTATAGATTAAATTTGCTAATCGTATACTTTCAAATCTGGGAAAGGACTGAAACTATGGACTAAAATGATGGCAGTGGTTGTTTTGATGACTTGCATTCAGATGGATTTTTTTTAATTTTATTTAAGAAATTCATTTGCTTGACAGTTGCTACTACTGTTATCACCGCTGTCACGCTATACAAAACGCAGAGCATACATGAGGTAATAAGAGGAACTGTTCTGTCCACTAATAAGCAAAACGTTCATAGAGTGAGCATTTTGATCACTAGTTGCAGTAATAACTCTACAGAGCTACGTGAAGTGCTGAGCATACTGCCCCATGATTGTGCAACATCTAGAAGGAATCAGTGGACCATCCGTTTCTATTGGACAAATTACAACATAGATATAACATTCACTTAAAAGAGGTAATGAAATTTATAACGTATGAGGTTATGAAGATTAGCATTTTTTGAATGGCTGATATGATTAGGCCCTGCCACACCTGTCCCTATGGAATTATTACTTGTTTATTATTAATTATATCTTCAATATTCATCTGTTTGTCTCTTACTTTTTCTCTGTAGCAAAGACAGACGTCCAAAGAAAAAGATTTTAACTCGCTCATCTCAGACTTGGAGGCGAAGTACTGCAAGAAGTCTTCTAAGGGGAAAAAGGCAAAGAAAAACTGACATTTTATATTGCAAATATGAAACAGGGAGTAGCTTGTGTTGAATGTTTGTTGTTTTTTCACCTTACTGCCTTCCCCACTTTGCAATCACAAATTGTAACCATCTTCTAGAGCCCAGAGTGTCATGATTGGAACTGATCTAACAGCAAAGCCTACAGGAAGGCAGTGACTGTATTCTAGTTGTATGTTTTTCTTCAGTTGCTGTTGCACCAGTTCCATACTGCATATCTGTATCAGACCAATATAAGCAATACATTGAATCCACCACTGACTCATTATGCCATATACGTTTATATAGGCTGTGAACACTGACACAACTGATGTTAACTAATGCAGTTTGACTATTTAATGGAACTGTTCCAAATCATGCCTGCAATATTTCATATTCCTTGGCAACAGTAGCTTTTAGAAAGCAGGCTCTGTTACTGTGAGGGTTTCAGTATTAGATAATTAGAGCTCTGAACTTGATATAGTCAGACAAGGAATGCATGGTATTCCTGGTGTACTTCTAGTTGCTGTGCTTGTTTAAATTCAAAATTATCCTAGTCTTCTGTCAGTAATTCTTTAGTCACTTTTTGTGGCACTTGTATGTGTATTGTTTTGGACAAAGCCTAAATGTAATAAAAGTTACATTTTCCCCATTGGAATGGTTGTGCATGACTGAACAGCATTCACCCTGTTTGTGATGTCTATAGCAACATATGTCTGAACACTGAACCCAAAACAGTTGCTCAGTGCATTTCTTTTTTAAAAAGAAAAGAATGAACAATATTCTGGGTGACTGACACAATTGTCCCCAATTTCTAAAAACCTTTGGGATTTTGTGATTGTTCCATGGCCAAGCAATTAGACAATATTAGCTACACAACTGCACAAACAAATTGTTACTTGGACTGCTAAGATGTGAAAAAAGAAAAGACGTACGTCATTTGTTTAAAAGTTGTCAGCATGAAGACAAAATGGGTGACATAAGCTATACAGTGGGGTACAAACGTCCGAGACAACATTGAAAACCTGGGAATAATAAAAATTATTATTATTATTTAAAATTGCAAATAAACTGAAGGTTTTAGAATTTTAAAATATTTAAAACAAAAAGTAATGGTTCAGTATCTTGAATACTTAATATTCAAGATTCTATATAGTTCCTAGATCCCTATTTAAAATGTAAGCAAATCTGTGATCTTGACCATGTTAACAGTATTGTATAAAAGGTCAGATTTTCCTCATAAGAAAAAAATGGACTATTAAACTGCATGTAAATATAGCCACTGATGTGCTAAGTCGGTCGACTCTTACCCAAAAAGTACTGTATTATATGCAAAATGCACTTTAACTTACTTTAAAGTACGTCTTAGGGAGTGTACATGCTTATGCAACCAGGTTATTGCAAGTTATTTTCACTTTTTTTCCCCCTAAAACATTTCTATTTGTTATTAACTTGAATTGTATTGGTTGCTATATCCCATTCAAGGTGGACAATGATCTGACATGATTTATCTAGATTGCCCATAGGCGTGAGTGTGGTGGTGATGGTGGTGTTTTGGTTGTTTGTCTCTGTGTCAGCCCGGCAATAGACTTCCCAGGGTGTACCCCACCTCTTGCCCGAAGTCAGCTGAGACTGGCTCCAGCTTCCCCTGCAACCCTGATGGATAAGCAGTATAGAGGATGGATGGATGATTTTATCTTGGTTTCATTTTTGCATCACAAAAACCTGCAATTTTAACAGTAGTGTGCAGACATTTTTTTTATATCTACTGTACATAATGATTACATGGTAGATTAGATAAGTCTTTGTTTTCCGACCCCCCAGTAGATTCATGTATATAATGTATTTACAGTCAGGCTTTATTTATAAAGCAGTCTATAGGCACTATTCGACACTACTGTTCTACAACAGAACAAAGAAGTTTGCCATATTTTGATCGTTGATTGCTCTTCCTGTGGTTGAAATTGTTTTATGAAATCTGACTTTACATTTTAATAACATAATTACACTCTAAGAGTAATAGCATTGCCTACATCTACAAAAAAGAGAGAAACTACTCTCATCATTTACCTTATATGCCCTTATACAGCCTACAGATAACTTGAAATTCCTACTTGTCTACTTGGGATAGTTTTCTCAGTTACTTCAGAGTGACGTCATCTCAACATGGCTGCGCGCAGCACCAGCAGTAAACACAGTAGCAAGTCATCCCTTTAGATGAGTTACACTGTATACACAGGTATCTGCTTTAGATCATTCAACATACAGACACATCCGAGTTAATTCTATAACACTAACTATACAGTTCGCTGTTTGAGGAAGAATATATACATCACTTATCACAGTTAGCTGGTTAGCTTATTGCTAACAAAAGACGCACACGGAGGCGTCCATGTTTTTTTCCCCACTTCTCAAGGCGAATATGCGGAGGCGGGAAATGACGTCGTTCCAACCTGAAAATTACACCTTCGTCGTTTGCTTTTTCGGCCCGTTTGAGGTTTACGGCGCCCCCTGCTGTTCGGTGTAGTGATCAACGCAAAAACAAACAAACAAACAAACAAACAAACATAAAAAATGGAGCTAGCCCTCGTCTGGTTTATTTCTATTTGGAGGACAGTGGGGTGATGGTGTCTTGTCGACAGGTTGTGTGACGTTAGAGCCTGTGTCTTTCTGCCCACAGGGGGCGACACTGCAGCGCTGCAGCCCCGGAGCTGCACGGGTCAGGCTGCAAACGGTGCTACATCACTCATCTACTGACTCAGTAAGAAAATGAAGAAAATGATGGTAGGTTTCATGTCTTGTTGAGCTTATTTCTCTTTGAATGGAAACAGAACCGAAAGTGAATGAAAGTTGTTGTTGTTTTGTAAACAGGAGTGTGAGAGAGTGTAGAAATGTCTCTGCTTCTCTGTGTTCTTTGAGCTGCTCCTTGTCGGAGTAGGAAGAGAAGAGCTTTTCTGGTGTTACTTTGTCTTATGTTTACATCATCATCGTTATTATGTTTCCTGCTCAGTAAAAGCAGCCGTTATCCCGCTGTGAGCTGTTGCAGATCCGCGGTGTTTGTTATTTACTACATTTATTACATTTATTAACACTGCCACTGTGTTGGAGCTCAGTGTTTACATGGCTGAGGGAAAAGTTTTTGCCCACAGCAGCGTATTCAGTTCATCTGACGGTGAAACTGCGGTTCGCAGTTACTGTCTCTTCATATCAGCGCGAACCAGACACTGTGCTGCCATTATAACTACAGCCCACTGTTAACACGAATAAAGTAGGTGTTTCTCTGTGAGGACAGCTTTCTCTACACAGCTGGCTGTGAGCAGTCCTGCCCTCCACCGGGGTATATGGGGCTAGGGCCTGGGACGTGGCACCCTTTCCCCTTCATATAGACAGGGCAGTCCGTCTGTATTCAACCAGCCCTGTCTGAAAACGATACTTTAAACAAACAATTTCAAATACAATGTGCTAGCAGAAAGAATGAATTTATTTATGATCCACAAACCATACAGTAAAGGAGTTGGTCTGGAGAGCAGCTGAAGTGCCGAGGGCTTGGCTCTCCTTTTTATACCCGAACCCTTCCCTGGTACATTATTACAACCTGCCTCTTCTTCCAGTCTGAGGATAACACGTTTATTACCATTATTACCATTGGTAGACTACCATGACTACCATTATTTTCTTAACTGTGGCCCACTTTTTCTTAGTTATCTTTTCTCATACTTCTCAAGAATACCATTCTGATCTACTGATGCAAGCCACAGATACAGGAAATAATGTTAACAAAGAGTGATCTCATAGACTAAAATATACTATATGTTTATCAGGAAAAAATACAGCTGTGAACGTTCCACATCTGCAACAAACATCTGGACGCGTTCTGCACATTCTACTAGTGATCCATCCAGAACACCTGCCACCTCAAACAATCCACTATTGAAAAGTATTTTCTCAAAGACAGCTGAATCAAGTCCATTGTTGCAGATTTTCAGTGTGTCAAATGAAACTGAGAGATTCTCCAAACCCGTGGTTCTTGATAAACATTATTAGACACACAGGGTTTTTTTTGACATTTTTCTGTCATTGTATTTCTGATCATTTCCTTATGGTGGCACTATAGCACAGCAATTTACATTTTGGCAAGTTCTCGAGAACCTTAGGGTTCTTATTTTCACCCCACTGGCTCTTGCCAAACATAAAAATCTCAAGAACCATTTAGCTCCATGCACTTAGATTTTGAGCTAATTTGCATAATATACAAAACCAACTTTCACAAACTAGTCTGAGGAATTTTAGCCTGTCGTAACAGAATTGGTGTCAAATGACTCCGTTTGAAACTTAGCCAGTATGTCTTTTTTTCTTTCTTTTTCCTTTTTTAATGATGATAACCTATTTGCTATGAAGGTAAATATTGCTAACACATGTTAGTCATTTTATCAGCATGTAAAAGTATGTATATTTTGAAATTTACTACTACTACTACTAATAATAATTAGGTGTAATATTTGGTGTTTGTTATTATTCAGAGCCTTCCTCTAGCACACACTGGGCCGTGGTGTTTAAATCCTGTAGCTGTAGCCGTTCCATTCAAAGAGCTTCTCCGACCCTCTGATTTTGGTTCAGCTAGCTGATCTGGCATGAAATGTGTGCTTCAGACCTTCGTATGGGTGGAATTGATTGCGACCTAGGTTTGCTAACCATCATCTCCCGAGATCACTCTTAGCTGAGAAGCTGTGGAAGCTTAAGGCTGTCAAATTTAGAGAATGTGTGCACAGGGGGACACAACAGTGGCCGTTATGTCTTCATTCGTCTTTGAAAACATTTGTTCTAGAATACATTATGGCAGATGTGTATTTTGATCGTGTTACCAAACAATCGTAACGTGTTTATATGTTTTTGTACATAAAACAAGCATATTTCTTGTAAAATAAGATTGACAAAGAAACATCTTTTTGCTTTTACCATAGTGTGAACTAGGGTTGGTTCGGTACCTGAATTTTGGGTTGGGTATGGTACTAGTTCGGTACCAGTGCAATAAATAAATAAATATTCACACAAACTGATGAAATTAATAAACGTCAAAAGTTGTATTGTTTAAACACTGTATTAAATGAATGAAAACATTGACTTCCTGCTTCTGTCTGTCTGTGGGTGACGGGTATAGAAAGAAGGATTTAATAGAAGCTAATTTTACAAACATCTGACTAAGGTTATTTCTATAGCCGCATTGTTCTTTCATTCACGAATTCATTAGAGTAGACTGCTAAGTAGGCTAAAGGTATATCCACACTAACACGTTTTAGTTTTAAAATGAAAATGATCTCTGTCCAGACTAACACGCTTGAAAACACATATCACATGACCATTCACATACAGTGGGTATCCCCGTGCTGGTATAAACAGCTAATGCTTTTTATTTTCTTCCGGGAACGGGTCATGTGATAGGAGTGTGGTGAATCAAGGCAGGAGACTGATAAGACCCAATCAGGACGCGAAAGCGGGTTCCTGCGTCATCATTTCCAAACGTCTCTGTTTTCGCCCGTCGACGCTAAAACGCTACCTTGGAGTTTTCAAACTAAAACAGGGCCAGCAGCGTTTCCAGAAGTCTCCGTTTTAGGGGCTCGAAAACTCTGGAGTAGTGTGGATGACAGGTGTAAACGTAGCAAAAGTGATGCATTTTAAATCTAAAACATATTAATGTGGACGCAGTCTAAGAAGACAAACGGCAGCCTTAGACCTATCATCACAGTGACTGGCTGTCAGTTAGCCCTGTGTAACGTCAGGTCGGCTAAACTTGCATTACAAGCGGGCCAGTCTGTTAGCTAGATTCAGGACAGGAAATATTGTGAATAAGCTAACCATGGACAATGTTCGGTACCTATCATTTAGACAGTCTTATTATCAATTTATTTATGTGATCATCATGTGCACCTTCCATTCCTGGAATTCTTTGTGCACATTGGGATGTACGTGCATCAAATGTTTCATCAGGTTTCAACGTATTGTCTCCTCCCATCACACATGACAGAAGGGGACTCCACCTCTCCACTGTCACTTGCCCTAAAAGCAAACTTTCACCACATCTCGCTCAGAGGGCTTTGTTTCTCCACAAGTCTCAGCAATCTGATGTCACTAGTTCATTCAGCAGTTGCCGAATCCACAGCGTCTTCCCAAACGTAGCTAGATAACTGGAAGCGGTGTTGCAGGTCACTGGTCAGAGGGAGGGCTCTTCACTGTTAGTGTTAGATTTACATCACGCCCACGAGCTGCCGGCTTAAAGGGCGGGCGAAAGAGCGAACTCTTAAAGGTGCATTTCAAAGTATAGTGAAAAAAGTGCTGAAACGCAGTAACGTTAACTACCGAAATTTGTGAAATGATGATACTGTACCATTTCAAATGTCAAATCTACCGGTAACTGGAGCAACCCTAGTGCGCATAATATGCAAAACCTACTTTTGCAAACTAGTCCTAGGATATCTGACATTGGTGTCAAATTATTCTGCAAAGTTTCACCCTCAGTAACGTTGGAGCTTGTAAACAATATGGCCAACACTTACCAATGAATTCTAGCAAGACAGTATAATGTACTCAAACAACTCATGGCATATTAAATAGTGTCTCACAAAATGTGAAAGGCTTGTTTATGGCTAGATTCTGAGGTGGTTTGCTAAGGTTGTGTTGCACAGTTAAGTTCAAGTCGATGTTTCTCAAGAAAAGTAAGTGTGATGGAGCTGACATTTTGTGTATTGTGTCATTGTGATAATCTGTAAGTGGATTTCTAATGATGACTGGGTTACTTCAGGAACATGGCTACCATCAGCCAATCAGTCAGCAGGTATTTCTCACAGTTAGCATTTAGTTATAGTTACAAAACTTCGTAAGTCTGTTCATTTATGATGTCCTGTAACTTCTGGCATCATTTGTGAAGGGTGCTTGCACCGCACAGATTTCTGTTTGTGACTATTAAAAAAGAGGTAGTCTCTGGTACAATTTTTGCAGTTTTATAAGAAAATTAGGTGATGTGTTTTATTGCATCTTTGGGAATCTGCCACAGTTCGGTGCATCTTAGTTTTTGTATTACCACTAATTTTGTTTTTTGTGTGCTCTGGCTCTGTTTGGTGGGATTTCTTTTCATGCCAATTAAAAAGTTATTAGCTGTTGGAATATTGACTCAGTAGTTTGATAACTGACTCAGTAGTTTGATCATTTTCATGATTGCTGTCCTAACCCGAAGGTCTCAGCAAGTTAAAGCTCCCATAATTTACAGTAGCAACCTAACCAGAGAACACTAGCGTGCTGGCTAAAACACAGTCATATACAGTCCATCAACATAGAGTGCCTTGAGAACTTTTGCTGAAGTTCTCTCAGATTGAATGGAGACCACTGGTGAATAGTCCTGCCACAGATTCTCAGTCGGGTTGAGGTCTGGGCTTTGAATGCACCGTTCTAACTCCAGGTCTTGGTTTTGAACCACTCCAGTGTAGTTTTGGCATTATGATTAAGGTCGTTGTCCTGTTGGAAGGTGAAACCCTATCCCAGTCTCATGTCTCTAACAGACTGAAATAAGTTTTCATCTAGGACTGCCCTGTATTTGGCTCAGTCCATTTTGCCCTTTTGCCCTCAACCCTGACCGGTTTCTGAGCCCCTGTTGATGAAAAGCATTACTACAATGATGCTACCACAACTATGCTTCACTGTGAGGATGGGGCTTTCAGGGTGATGAGTTTCAACCAAATGTGGTATTGTGTAAAGGCCAAAAATTTACATTTTGATCTCATCAGACGACAACCATTTTTTACGTTTGCTTAATTTCCATTGACCCTAGAACCCTGGAGCTATGAAGTGGCAATGCCCCACTGGGGCACCATGTTGCCACTATATAACATGAAGCAATAAAAAGTATGATAATGAGTGTATGGGTGTGGCTCAACCTGTCTTTTTTTTTTTTTACACTTATGTATTTACAACCCTGATTCCAAAAAAGTTGGGATGCTGTGTAAAATGTAAATAAACACAGAATGCAATTATTTGCAAATCTTTTTCAATCTATATTCAGTTGAATACAATGCAAAGACAAGATATTTAATGTTCAAACTGATCAACTATTGTATTTTTGAACTATTGAACTATTGAAGTTTATTGTTTTTTGTAAATATACACTCATTTTGAATTTGATGTCTGCAACACGTTTCAAAAGAAAGTTGGACACGGGCATGTTTATGACTGTGCTACATCACCTTTTCTTTTAAAAACACTCTGTAAGCATTTGGAAACTGAGGACACTAACTGTAGGTTTTGACATTGTAGACACTGTTTTGAACATGAAATTTTTTCCCCATTTTTGCTTGGTATACGTCTTTAGTTGCTCAACAGTCCAGGGTCTCCGTTGTTGTACTTTGTGCTTCATAATGCGTCATACATTTTTAATGGGAGGCCGGCAGGCCAGTTTAGCACCCATGCTCTTTTACCACGAAGTCATGCTGTTGTAACATATGCTTGGGATTGTCTTGCTGGAATAAGCAGGAATAAGCAGGGATGTCCCTGAAAAAGACGTCGTCTGGATGGCAGCATATGTTGCTCCAAAACCTGTATGTACCTTTCAGCATTAATGGAGCCTTCACATATGTGCAAGTTACCCATGCCATGGGCACACCCCCATACCATGACAGATGCTGGCTTTTGAACTTTGTGCTGGATGATCCGGATGGTCCTTTTCCTCTTTAGCCCAGAGGACACAACGTCCATGATTTTTGAAATAATTCGAAATGTGGACTCATCAGACCACAGCACACTTTTCCACATCCATCTCAGATGAGCTCGGGCCCAGAGAATTTACCGGCGGTTCTGGATGTTGCTGATATATGGCTTTCACTTTGCATTTGTAGATGCAGTGATGAACTGTGTTTACTGACAACGGTTTTCTGAAGTGTTCCAAGCCCATGTAGTAATATCCTTTATTCAGTCGTGTTGATTTTTAATGCACTGCTGCCTGAGGGATCCAAGGTCACAGGCGTTCAGTGTTGGTTTTTGGCCTTGCCCCTTATGTGCAGAGATTTCTCTGGATTCT